>BMAW01025739.1:0-29001 GCA_019974015.1 Nephila pilipes
GCCCGCTTCGCTGGGCAGACGATAATATTATATTTTGGAGCCTATACGTAAAATATCAAGAAATTTTTCAATTTTTAAATTTAATTATAATCTGAATTTAAAAATTTTAGAAATTGATTGTCTGTAATAATGGTTATCCATGACTTTCAAACATATGAGAAAAGTATTTAAGTGTTAATAATTCATCAATGAAAATGTAATTTAGTCCGTAAATCTGTCGTTGAACAGAATTCCACATCACCGATGAGGTAGTGTGTAGTGCGATGTGTTCCCATTATTCTACATGGCGGATCCCCAGTAGGCCAAAACCATGTAAAAATTGCCAACATAAAAATAAAAATACATTTTTATATATGTTTTTTTATTTTTTAAACCTGTTGAAACAATTTTTTTGTGTATTACATTTCTATTGTCTTTATTTTGAATGCATGGCAATTTTTGAGGGTGACAACTACATTTTTATTTTTTATTATATCAATTTATTTATCTTAATTATTACATTCATTATTATTTTATCTTATTCTTATTTTAGAAATAGTTAAATATTAGAAAAATATGAAATAATATGCCTACATTTCCAAAACATCTCTGTAGACAACATTCTTCGTTCGTTTTTCTGGTTGAAGGTTGATTAGATTTTCACGTGAACTAACTCTTGAACATGCCATATAAAATTGACCATGTGAAAAACAGACACTTTGTAAATCTACACCAGCTAATTTTAAACTCTGCCCTTGTGCTTTATTGATAGTCATCGCAAAGCAAAGTCTAACTGGAAACTGCAAACGCTTAAATTCAAAATGATAATCTGATGGAATTAATGGTATTCTTGGAATGAATATATTTTCACCCTCATACTTTCCTGTAAAAATAGTCGCTTCTATAACGTTTCTTTTAGAGATTTCACTTTGAGTCTGGTGCTGTTACATAATTTAGGAGGATTTAAATTACGCAACAACATTATTGACGTACCAATCTTTAGGTAGCCTAGTGGGCAAGGTTTCGGATTCGTGGCCGGCGGTTTTCGCTCAGTCGCGGGTTCAATCCTTGGCCGCCAAAGACCCACCGTGTAGCCGGGGTGGATGCACGTTAAATCTGTCGGGGCCCAAAGTCCTCCCGTTGGTGTGGTGTGGATGTTAGGAGAGGGGGGTACCAGCTCAGTTGTCGTCCTCGTCACTTGACCGTGGTTCAAAATAATTATAGAAAGAAAATATTCTGAAAGCTGATCCTTATGGTTAAGAAGACTATTCAAAGGTTCAGGGTAGGATCTAATAGCAGGAATTTGGACTTGATCACCGCTGCAGCACATTCCTGGAGGTTCTTCTATCAATTTTAAAGCATGGCACTACAAACAGGACAAACGTTTTCTGATATTTTTTATCTGCGATTTTATCATTTAAATAGTCAATATCTGTTATATATATTTAAAACCAAAGCTTTAGAAATCCAAGGCACTAATTTAACTTTTGATCTTTTTTCATTGCATTTAATTACAGCTGCCTGATTCATAGGGGGGTTATTAGAAAAGTATTTTCGTATTGCTGCTCTATGTACTTCAGGATGGCTTTTAGTATATTTTGAAGCAACTTCTCTATGTATTTCAAGATGACTTTGAGTATACTTTCAACAGCGTGTCTTACTTGTTCATATCTAATTGAATTTGTGAATATTTTTCCTCTTTTTTTTACCTTTATTTAATTGAAGAGATATTATATCATTAATAATCTATTCACTTGAACTTGATAAATTAATGTTAGATATTGATTGAGTCTTTGAAAGTAGCATAGATACATTTTCTTGAGGATGAAACACTAAATATGACACATTTTCTTCATTTTGTTTCACATTATCATCACCAAGATTAACTTTACTTTTATTTGTTAATCCAACTATTTCAATATAAACATCAAAATGTCCACTATTATAGTTTCCCGTAAAACGTAATTTTTTTTTCTCTGAATTGTTTCACCAACAGAAGCTATAAGGCAGGCGCCTTGATACACTTCGAACTGATAGGGAAATAGCTCTGCCACCGCCATAATTTCGCAAATAGATCCATACGTGATTGGTTTACACCTTTCGGTAAAATATAAATCGTTAGTATTATAAGGAGCGCCAGGTAGCATTTGAGTGTAGCATTTAAACCGATACCAGTTGTTAAACATGTGAGAAACGATAATATTTCTCATTTTATACGCCATCGATATGTCACCGAACACCAGCAAAGACAGAGACGAAAATAAACTTGCTCCGTAGCCAAGAATTTTAAAAACTTTGAAAGGAGTAGGTATTCTATCTATCCAAGTATATTCAACATCCATTATTAAAAACTATAACTGAAAAGTAAATAAGAAAAATCAATTTGTATTAACCTACAATGAAATACTTTTCAAGTTAAAAAAATACAATTAATTTTTTAAAATCAAATTATTTAAAAATTCAACAAAAAATACTTACAAAAAGATAAAGTATAGTAAAAAAATTTAGCAAGAAATCACCCGTATTACGTTATCCTTTTTACATAGGGATAACTCTTACGCTAGCAGCATATCTAAAACCGCATTTGAATAGACAGAATAGCTCTTAAAAATCATATCATTAAAAATAATTCTGTATTCTGAAAACGATAAAATATCCAGCCATTTTAAAAAAACAAAAACGTTTATTTCCTAGAAACCATAAACTAAAAATTGCCAAAATACAAAAACAAAACTTTTGCAAAATGTTTACATTAGGTTACAGTTAATGCGTACATCGCAATAAATATTTTGACAGCTACTTATTTTTTTTTTATCAATGATATGAATAACATACCGTTATTATTCATTTGTTAAAAGCCAACTTCAATATCTTCGTAAGATTGCGTTTAGATTTACAAATGTAATTTATCAATCATTATTAATAATAAAATACTTTTCTCATAAATTTAAAACTTACGTCTAGGTTCCACAACAATAAAAAATTATTTTTTGCTGAGCAAAGCGGGCGGAAGTCAGCTGGGGTTACCATAGTATATCTTTTTAAAATTCACAATGCAAGGTCATTGAAATGCTTCGACTTGGCGGTGGAAGATATTCGGTGATAAATCCATCCTCCATCAGCGCATCAATATTAAATTATTTGGTATTTTCCATTTCGCACGCACAAATCTCGCCAAGTAAACTGAACTGGTAGCAATACACAGTATACATATAAAAAAAATATATTCCGTTTGGCGTCGGTCATATCATTTTTAGCGATAAAGTCGCCAAAAATGACATAACCAATGGATAAGAAAAGATTAACGGATGAAAATTACATTTAGGATTAGAATTCCGTAAAATCCGTTCTTAGTGAGCGTCTACATCGCAAAATGAGTAACTGTACCAAATTTCAAGTCAATCGGTTGTATAGTTTTAGAGATATCGTGATGAGTCAGTCAGTGGTATTTCGCTTATATATATATATATATATATGATTGTGTGTATATATATATATATGATTGTGTGTGTGTATGTATATATATGTATGTATATATATATATGTGTATATATATATATATGTTTGTATATATATATATATATATGTATATATATGTGCGTGTTTGTATGTATATATATAAATATATATATATATCAGACTTTTAAGTTTGGTTATTCTAGAATTACATGCCTTATAGTTCCTATTCAAAAAATATTTAATTAAAAAATGATTAGAATCCCAAAAATAAAAATGGAAAAAAATTCAGAAAATTTAAGTTTAAAAAGAAAAATACACAAAAGGCGAAAAAATCATTAAAAACCAAAAAATGAAAAATGAAAATCTCGAGTGGAAAATCTAGATTTTCCACAAGTATAGCCCATTACGTATGTTAATACCCTCCCAAGCGAATTTATAAATTAAACCTAAAAGATAGAATTAAATTTAGAGGAAGCATTTCTTTGCACTGAATACTCTTTAAAGTATTATTTCAAGCCATGAAAATAGTTGAAAAGCCATAAAACTAAGTTAAATTTATGCTACTTTGCTATCCCTCCTGTCAATATATTTTCCTAATAATCACATTATTCTCAAATTTAAATTTAACATCTAAGTTAATCTACTTCATATAGTTTACATTAGTTTTAATCATATTCAAATAAGATTAATGAAAAGGAAAATTTTCCGTTACATCTGAAATAAAATTAATTTGAAAAATTGTAAGATGACCAATATATCTCAATGGAACAAAATAACTATTTTCTGAATAAATATATATATTCATAAAAATGCCCTTTACATTAGATTAATAAGAAATTTAAATTCCTTATATGAAACAGATCTATTAATTTTTAATACATTAATATATATATATATATATATATATATATGTGTGTGTGTGTGTGTGTGTGTGTAATGATTCAATTTAAGTTTGTATTGATGTCATAGGGCAACGGCATAAGTTTGCGAGGTTCCTAATTTACAGTTATAAATTTTACCCTCTTAGCAGGATTTTTATTTTAAAAATCTTTAATTTAATGTTATTCAAAAATTTATTAATTTCCAATCAAAATTTCATAGAACCAGGACGCAAAAGTCCAGGAATTGGTGTGTGAGTGTCACAGATATTTGCTGAAGGTGTAGGATACGGAAGCGTATTAAAAAAACTGAGTTTTTTCCTTGCTTTCTTAGATTTTTAAAATTTAGAGAGGAAGCTATTTTAGAATTTGCTAAAATTTAATAATGAAATATTACCCTTGGCTTTATTCTTTGAGAAGCCATTTTGGACTCACTCAGTAATTCGTAGTAACTATGTTACTGTGAAACACTTAGAAACAAGGCCATGCTGCTCTGGAATAATAATATTCCTGACTAAGCTGTGCTAGTTCAGGCGTTTCAGAGGAACGAATTCGAAGGCTTTACTCAGGGAGCTTAGTAAAGATACTGGACGATAATTTTAAGGGTCTAATTTTCTGGGAATGACATTTCTCTATGAGCATATTAAAGAGTATCGTAATGAAAAAGATGAATTTCAGAGGGAGACGTTAAAGAATGCGATTTATGATTAAATACAATCCAGGCATCTTTTTAATGTTTAATTTTTATATTAATTCTAGAACTTCACTGATCTGAATGCAGTCTAGATCAAAACAGACAGGGGAAGCCAAAAAAAATGTTTAATTTTGTGTAGATTGTGCGCAGAAAATCGAGGGTTATCTACATCAGTATTGTGTCCAAATTGACTCTGGAGGCCATTTACAGCAATACTGCCAAGAACGTCACGACGGGGTGGAATTGGATGAAAAGGCTTTCTGATTTGAGAGGTTTCAAAGGAAAAGTCTTTTATACCTCTCGTTATCTTACAACTGAGATAACGGAGTTCAAACTTGCGATTCGGATTTTTAGAAAATTGTCAGAATCTCCGTGCTTTGCTTCTGAGACGAACTTTTGCTCTGATTTTAGTGGATTAATGGGGGGGGGGGTATTTAAATTTTGGCTTGGCTGAAGTCACAAATGCCTCGGAGAAGATTTCTTCCAGGAGGACAATAGATTTTTCTACATCACCATTAATGGATGAGGGGACTATAAGGAGAAGTTTCTTATTTAAAAAAAAAAAAAAAAAAAAACAAAATTCTCCCAATCAGTGGTTAACAGCTTTGAAATTTTGAGATAAACATAGTTTGTATTCAGAGTAAAGCTCACCGGAAAGTGATCAAAATCAAGTTCATTAATTACTCTGATGTCATAATTAAAGGGTATGTTTTTGAATAGTGCTCTATCATTGATAGAGTCCAAGGTTCCCGGTCTTGGTTTATTACTTATGCATGCTGGAATGTAAGGTGCAACAATCCATACACTTGGAAATCTGTTTACAATACTTTTGAGTGAATACCTAAAAGAATTGCATCTAGCATTGTTCCACATTTTGTGTTTTGTATTAAAGTCACCGGCCATGAAAATATTTTTGCCCGAATTCAATAGTCTTAGAAAGTTCTCCGGAAATTTATGATTATATAGGAAAGTATTAATATATAGCACATAAACAAAAAATACTCGTAACGAGGGATAATTATAAATTTTGGAATTCAATTGTGGTTGCCTTGAACTAAGGACCCTGCTGTTTACACTATTTGCTTTACAATATACGGGGGGGAGACTCTATTAATAATAGGCGCTCATACGATTATATCAATTATATAGAGGCGATAGTTGGGGAACTGGGGTTTGTGCCCCGCTTGGAGCGTTGTTTACTGAGCCCAAAACAGATCCAGATTTTGTGCTCTAGTACAAAGTCCCTGACTTCGTTAATTTTGGAATACAGTCCATTTTCGTTCCAGAAATTTATTGAAATTTCATGCTCGTCTTGATTGAATTTTAATGCTTAGTAGGCAAAATTAATGCAGGCTTTGTCATCATCCGCCGACCCTGTGTGGAGAGCAGGGAGAGTTCAAGTGAGAAATTGCTCTTAAGCATTTGTGTTGCTTGCGTTTTCCATGATTGATCTAAATAATGCGGCTAAATTTCAGCTTGCTTTAATTGAGGCCACAGAATTTTGAATTGTAATTGCAAGTTGCTCCTAGATTTCTCATGTTACAACTTTTGAATATAGGAGAGTATTGATGTAGTGCGGAAACTGCTAAGTGGCCGCTGCAGTCTGGATTGAACCTTCTGATCAGTTAAGGGTTGAGTAAGGGCTTTATTATTATTTTTATTCTTGTTGTTTGGGTGTCCATTTTTGCCCATAGGGAAGCGGGGACACTGGCACTAGTTCGCCGCATGGTCTCCCCCATAGTTTCCACATTTCAGAGGGCTTCTTGCACAATCAAGGGGACTGTCCTTAGCTATGTGTGAGCTGGCGACTTTAGAATATTTAATTGGGAGATGGCAGACTTCAGAGGAGTGAAAGAAGCCCTTACATCTGGAGCATTGATTTGTTTAGTTATTGCAACAGTAATTTTCAATAGATATATGAGTGCAAACCTATTTCTATTAAATTAAAGATATTTTCGTCCTCAATATTGTTTGTTAATTTTAAGTGCTTCGTTCGTGATTACCTGCTTGACCTGTTCAATGTTTGTGGATATTGGAATTTCAAAGATCACAAATTTCAAAGGTCGATCTTGCTTAAGTATGAACGACTTAAACTCAACTCTTTCGGCTTTAAATAGTTCAGTAACGCTGCAATATTAATTTTCGCTCCCAAATGTAATTTTTAGGAAGCAGTGGCTAAGTTTAATCGCTCCGTTAAGGCGCTTGTAATTTTGCAAACAATAGCAAATTTTGCCAGTCTGCGTAGGGAATTATGAAGATAAGAGAGATTTCAATTTTTAATGCAACCTGTGGTGGAGGTGCACATACATTTTCCGAAACAGTGTCATCCTCTCAAGAGTTATATTATTCATTTGAAAAAAAATTGTGTGAAATTGTGGTAAAAGGAGGAAAAGAGAAGAGGAAGAAAGCGACTTTTTATTTTTAACGGTAAGCTGGCATCAGCAATCTTTCAGAATCGATGGTCCTTTTCTTGATCTTTCTCAGTGGAGATTTCATCCCGATCGGAACTGGAGGTTTTTGTTGCTTGATTGTGGCAGTTTTCCCCACTTGATCTTGACTTTGGTGCTGATATTATTAAGCACAACCTCCGAAACAGGAAGTTTAAAGATCGGTATTGGCATCTTTTCTTTCATGGTATTAAGGGCAACGAAAACTTTTCCCAGTTCCTCCTTTGCATGGTTGAAATCCGCCGGATCTTTTGGTGTTCATGATAGTTTGCGATAGTACAAATTGCATGATGATAGTACAGATTGCATACGCATCTCTGAGACGCATCATGAGGCGAACTTCAATCTCGTGATCGGCGAAGACCTCCTCGTTAAATTCCGTTCAGCACAGCGAAGACTGAGAAATCGGGAACGATACGATATCGCTTTATCTTGCAGTTGAAGTCTTCCGGAAGAAGGCACCCTTTTTCCCATTATAGTTGGGTTTTGCGGTGAGCTGGTTAGTTGCTCCTTTTCTCCCGCGGTGAAAGTGTGCTTAACTAATAAATACGTTGGTTGGGTATCCATTATCCACTACAAATGTCTTTTCAGGTTGTCTCGCAGTGGGTGGTCATTCCAGAGAGTAGAAGTAGTCGCTCACAGATCGGTAAGGGCGTCAGCAAATGCTCCTGCTCAAGAGGGGGTAGCAGCTAAATAACCCTCAGCACTGAAAAATGCTCGTACGGGTTAACGAGAAAAGCAACAATCAAAAATAGCAACGATAGCGTCGAAATGGGGAAGACTCAACACGGCTTCAGAGCATCCAGGCAAAAGCGGGAGAGTCTGAACTCATCAGATTCAAATATAAGATTCTCTTTCTTTCTTCATGATCTCACAAAAAAATAAGTAAATTTTCTAATTTTTCCAATTCTTATCCATTAGTAAATATTTCTTCCTTATTTGCTGATATAATTCCAAATTATCAGTTAATTTTTGAGATTACGAACTCATGGAATCTGTTGAATCTGCTTTCATAAATTCATAAATCTGTCGGAAATAATCCTTGCTGAACTGATAGACGTCCTGAAAATTCCTCATAATTCCTTCATCTTTGTCCACGTGATCTGGAAAAATCTCTACCGTTAAAAACGAGGGTAATGTAAAATTCGCCTCTTTTGGTGTAATCGAAATTTTAATGAAGTATATTAATTTCCTCTCTCTCATTTTAAAATGAATAAACAGTCTTAATTTTAAAAAATAAATGTTCAGTACATAATGCATTTCTGAATCATAATGCATTTTTACACGTCAAATAAAATTCATTACACAAAAACACACTCATACACACACTCACTCACACACACACACACACACACACATATATATATATATGTATTATTTTTATGATTTTTTATTTTTTATTATTCATTAATTTTTTCAATTCTTCTAAATATCATTATTTAAATATTCCTGAAAATTTCTCCTTCAGATTTGCTTATGAAAAAAATGTGAAAGTTTTGGTAGCTCTCTTCTCTTTTCTTTTCTTACGTTTTTTGGATACCTTTTATTTAAATTTTTTTTCACTATTCATAGTATATGTGCCGGCCTGTGATTTTTGATTGGTTATTTTTAGAATTTTGTGTTGGCATTCTGGAAACATTTAAAAATTGTTTTTTAGAGTTAAGTGTTTTCCTTTTCGTACCGTTTAAAAACCTCTCTTCCAGTGGATAATGACATAGTGCTTAGCTGCGTAACCATGTTTTGACTCATTTTTTTATGAGTTTTTAAATATTTTATGAAGAAATTAAGCTTTAATGAGTACTTTTTGTGAGTATATATATTTTTTTCTGAATTTAATTTGTATATGTTATGTAACTTTTTAAATTTATGTACATTTTTATATCACTGTATGAAATATTAATTTACGTGGAGTGTTATATTTGAAAAATCTTGATATTTCTCTAAAGTTTTTTAATTTTGTTTTTTTTTTAATTTTTTAACATTTGTTTTTTTAAAGATGTTTTAGCTTTTTGTGCTTTTCTTTATATTTTTAATTTTCATATTTAAATTTTCAAAATGTTTCCAATTTAAGTTTTTGAAGTTATAACCATTTTAGTAGCATATTTAGTTAATGGGGAGAATTAGGCCTATAATATTATAACATCCTACACTATCAGTCTAAGGCTTGCTGCGATATTCAATATATTATTCTCCATTTTCGTATTTTCATCAAATATTAAAGCATCCATTTTTTTCTAATTTTTTGATATTTTGTTATTTTTATAGTTTTCTGACACACACACACACACACACATATATATATATATATATAACAAATGTTAATTAACTTATTAATACCATGGAATTTCTTTTTTTAATTCATTCGCATGAACTTTTGAGCCCCGAGAATTCTGGTTTTTTCCTTTCTGATTCAATTTTGGAATTACAAAAAAATGTGAAAGAATATTTTAAACATTTTACTTAAAATACTATACATCACTCAAAAATAGACATTGTTTTCAGTCCAAAATTAGGCTGACCTCTTAATGAAGAATTTTCTCTCAATTGAAATATGATTCATTTGTATTTTTTCACAATATGATAATCTCAAAATAATTCGAACTCACTTCTGCGAGATTTAAGAGGATTCGTCTCATCCTAAAATGGTTCCATAGATCATTTTGTTATTTCTGTTTAAGACAACTTCAAATTATATTTAAAACGATTATTTGAGATTTTTTCAAGTTTTCAATTTGTATCGATTTTTATCTTTTCAAAAGTACCTTACTACTATTTTTTTGATTGTTAAACGTTTTAAAATTTCAGTTTTAAGTTATCATTGAAACGTGACCACGCCTATTTAAAAGGGTGAAAAATGTAACCAACGCACTACGTTTTTGGTTATTAGTTAAATTTGCGAAGTTAATTGGAACATTAAAACTCTAACTGTAACTTAGAATTTATTAATCATGTAAAGAAGAAATAAGAAACACGTCTTCGAGAGATGCAAGCCATATAGGGCCAACCATTTTAAACTAACTGTCAAAGAATGATAAACTTGAACATATATTTGCCCATCACATGCAGATACATGGTCTAATTTTAGAAATTCGGAATTTATTGTGATAACTTACCATCATAACAGTTAACTGTTGTTGTTGTGCAGGTTATGAGATATCCTTATAGACATTTGAAGAAATCCAGAACTGTTGAAGAAATGTTAGCATGTCTATACTTAAAACTCGAATGACAGTGCGAATAATGATATACAATCTCGCGACCAAAGAAAACATTTGCAAGAATAGAAATCCTCCCTTTTGATGCATATGGTGCGATAGAATCCTTTAATATATGAAGTATTTCAAAATTACACATTTTGAGAAAATTGAATGTTAAATCAGGGGATTATACCGATAGATGCATTGAAACGCCTCGACAAACATAGGTAGTTAAAACCAAGATACTTCTGCTTACAAAAAAAAAGAGGTTAAGGGGAAAAAATACTTAAAAGGAATAAATAATAAATAAGAACAGAATTTTAAAAAAATGAGGATAATTTATGGTATGAGCCAGGAATGTTCTGAGGGAATATTTTTATGCATGATGTACCATTTCTAACAAACTACTACTTATAGGTGTGTAATTTTTGTAGGAAATGCTTCTAATTTTTTGATAGTATATATTAAATTAGCGTGTTTTAAAATATTTATGTTTTTAACAAATTTATTTGTGTTAAAAAACAAATTTCACTATGTATGATTTAATATTTTATAAATAAATAATTTAAAATTAGATTAAAACTCATTTCAATATAACGACAAAGATGTCTCTTACTTGCAAAATTATCCCTCTAATAGATTTTGAGAAACAATACATCGTAAAGACCAATTTAACATTGTCGTTATAGAGGGGGCAGGCTCTTTTCATAATAATTTTGAATATCTTTTGATTGATTTCTTAATTTTGCCTTCATGAGAACTAGAAGTTAAAACAAATGATATTAAAAAATGTAAACAATGATATTTTGGGACGCGTTAACGCCTCCTCTTTAGAGATCTTAGAAATGTCATGCTATTTTTTTATCAATAACTTTTAAAAATGCTAATTTTATTTTAATCGGAACTGTAGCAATTTACATTGCGTTTTAGTGACTAAAAATTTCTCAATGATTTAATGATATCGTAATGACTTGCGTTTTGTTTGTAACGTAGTTATTAAGCTAATTTTAATTACTTATTATTAAAACTTCATAAATTATTCTTCATATTTTTATACAAACATAATAATTTGATATTAATGTACCAAAATTTTTTTAAAATGGTGTTATTTACTATTTTTATGTTACATTTATTGTCTTAGTCAGGTCCAACTAATACTTTTAAAAAAGTGACCAGTTAATAAAAATATATGTTGAAATTATATGAAATGATGTTATTTCTACGGCAAATATATTGTTAGCATTTTAAAACGACGTTTTGAGTTAATTGAAATGTATAAGAAAACACTCACTTAAAATGTTTCATAATTGTTAATTTTGAAATGTTTTTGCAACAAATTTTTTTCGATATATCAAGCATTTAAAGCACTATCCTTTCGACAAACGTTTACCAATTACTCTCATTTTTTCTTCTGTGTATGACAAATGTATGTGAAAATTAAAAATCCAATTTGCATTTAATGTATATATATATATATATATATATATATATATATATATATATGTAGACTGTCGGGTGATGAGATTGTTCATCCCGAATCTACGATGGTTTGCTCTTACGCAAAGGGCTGGTTGCCTAGGGGGAGTAATTCCATTACCGGACTCCAATGTGTTGTTGAAATTCAATGATGAGGCTCGTAGTAGCTTTACTTGTTTATTAGGAGAGATGATGAAGAGTGAAAAGTATTTACACTATGATAAGAGGGATTGGCCAGTTCGTCAGATAAAGATAGATGGCTGCCTCATTTAACCCATATTGGCGAAGGGCGCTGGAACGAGCTCGGGCGTTTGAAGTTTACTTCCGACGGGGGAATGCGAAGGAAAAGCTAAGCGGAAAGGTGGGGGAGAGAGAGAGAGAGCGAGAATGAGTGTCACTCAGTTTTTCTTCTGGAATAGGTGACGCTGCATGAGCTTATCACATGACTCTGATTATGTGGTGCCATCTATTAAGTATCGGAGGAACTGGTTTTACATTAAATTGGAAAATAAAATTAATTACTTAATAATTAACTGGAAAATCCTACATATATATATAAGAATATATATATATAAATATATATATAAATTACAGATAATAAGATATATATATATATATAAATTACAGAAGGTGTAGAGCTTTGAAATGTTTTCCAAAAATTTACTAAGCACTGAAGTTTTTTTAAAAAACTGTGTCTGTAATATAACCAAAGGATTATTTAAACTCAGTTTTGTCAATAGAAACACTTGTACTGTATGCTAATACATATTTTTTAAATGCTAATACATAAGTAGAAGAAAAAAAAATCCAAAGACTACCGCGTTCCTTTAAATACGGTTTTAAGAATTTTCATATCATTCTTCGCATATAAATACTTCACAAATTTAACTACATTAAGAAAATTATTTGAAATAATTAAATGCCTTCTTATTGAAACATACCTTTTCGTATTTTATCATTTTATTGCTAAACACTATTATTTAAAAAAATAAACATGTTTATTACATTTTTTAATTCTAATATTTTAGAATTAATTTGAGTAGATGAAAATTTAAAGTAATATAAATACTTAAAAGTTGCAATATTAACTGTATAACTTACTTAGTAAAAAATTCTAAACTTTTTCATTAAAAACTAGTAGGAAAATAATTTACTTTTCTAAAAAATCTAAACAAAATCTACAAAATAATTATTATATGCTTTTCTAATTAACTATAATATATTTACTTAAGAATTAATGTTTCGTTTTTAGTAAGATTTAGAATACTATATGAAACCGGAAAATCACAAGCTTTATTCGATATGATCGTTGGAAATGGTAATTACGTTGTAATGATCATCGTGATTAATTTTGCATAAAGTGTAATTGATTACATCTCTAATGTTCATAAATCTCTTGATGGATCATCATCAATAAATATCGCTGGATATCTATCTATATTTAAAAGATAAGCTTATTTTGAGCATTGCCTAAATTTTTATTGAAATATATTTAGAAAATAGGAACAGATATAAAATCTTTACACTGAATTGATCACCATAGTTTTTATTAAAATGGAGAAATCTATAATTTATACTTTGGGATTATTGATGTTAAGCTTCATAATTAAGACTCAAAATTTTTATTTTACACTAAAATGAAGAATTTAGTGACAAGGTATTTACTTCAAACATCTGTAAGATTAGTTTAAAAACAATCTGAGGTTTAATACTATACACATAAGAATTTTAATAACATTTATGTCAAGAAAAAACCTAACCTGTTATTAGCTCTCTATTGTTTTGTATGGAAATATTCTCGTGTATTGATGTGCTTTATTTGATGGTTATCTCTTTTAGAGTATTTATATTTTCATAAATGTCATGTAACAAACAATATGAAATCTTAACATGTGTTGGATATTTACTTCGGTAGTTAAATAATGTAAAATTTTTAATTTTTTTAAATAGTTACTAGACATCAAATAATTCACATTTAAGGGGAAAACAACAAAAGTATAATTTAACTTTTCAGTAGGAATTCTTAGATACATCTCATAAAAAAATCGATTTATTGATTATTGATTATGGATTAATTGAAATTCGTTCTAGAAAATCGCAATTACCAACTACGAAAACAATCATGAAATAATACTACAACAATAATTTCAATTTTTTGATTGCCTTTGAGAAATGAGTAAGTCAGAAAGTAAAATTTAAATCATTTGCAACAAAAATTATGATTTTGCTCCCAAACATCTATATTGAAATAAAAAAAAAAGCTAATGGTTTCAGCATATTTGTAAGACTCAGAATGAGCTAAACGTTTTTGATGACAACTATGAAAAGTAATTTTGAAGTCTTAAAAAAATTTCCTTTCAGAGCTCTTTAGAGCTTTTTCTCTCTCTTCCTTCTCTCTCATATCTTATATATTTTTATAACCAATTAAAGTATTTATGTATCGTTATTATTTCATAAATCATTTACCATTCATTTGAAGTGTTTTACTTAACTAATTACATTTTTTATGTATAGTATATTCTTAATTATTTTAATAACGGTATTATTTACAAAAAAGAGGTGAAATCAAAGCATTTGTTTTACAAGTATACATGATCTTCTAATCTTATAATTTCTTCGACACAAAATACTCGTTTTATACCATTTCACTTGATAGCATTTTTCATACATTTACCACGTGATTTCAAAATTGATAATTTCTATATAATTATATTCCTTTTTTTTTTTAGATTGTGTATGATTTCAATTTATGTTGACATTTTTTTTGATAAAAAAAGTGTGTGCTAACTTCTTACTGTCACTTTGCTGAAAATAGTTTCTTTTAAAAATTTAATCTTAATGAAATATGATACAAAAATCAACCTTAATTTCACTAATTATATTCTTTTAATCACAGCAAATATATTAAAAAACCAACCAGCTAATATTTTTGTTATGTTTATGGAAAGAGACATATATTATCCAAAGCGCTTTGATAGTTTTTCATAGAACCAAAAAATATTCAATACATTCCAGAATCATAACCATAAAAAAACATGTCTTTTAAAATAAAAGAAATATGTACCTAAATCCACAGTTAAAGGAAAACTTCTTGGCGCTAATCCCTATAAAATTGAAAAGGAGACACTATTAGGCTAGTGAATTGGTGAAACACTATTTTGACATAGATATTCTACATAAGAATTAACAGTTATTTTAAAAATGTCTTTGTCGAAATTTCTCTTTTTTCGGAGTTGGCAATGCTATACAAACGCGTATAGTTATTTTGTTACTTTTAAAGTTATTTATTTTGCAAAACTACTCATTATATTTACCAGGATTAAATTAAACAGAAATATTTAAAAACAAAACGAAACAAAAAAAGAAAGAAAGAAGAAGAGGAATTTTCAGTATCCAGCAAGCAGTCCGTCAGATGCCTTCATTGAATAAGTAAGGGTATCGTTACTCCGGAAACCCTAAAGATCTTTTTTTTACTCATGGTGCTTACTATCTTTTGTAAAGGTGGCTGACGCATCTCCAGGATACCATAGATATTTTTCTGTTTCTTCTACCCTTCATCTTGTCAATCAACATCTTATCTTTTTATTTATTTATTTTATTTCTTAAATGTCTAGATCACAGATACAACTATTAGATTTCAATCTTGTGACATAATCCTGTACCAGGATTCACTCCTTGATGTCTCGGAGGGTACGTGTTTTTTTTATTTGAAATAATGTTCATTAGCTTAATAAAAGTTACTGTTGTAATCCGTCAATTAGTTACCAAAAGCTACAGTGCATTAATTATGTGTTTATAAAATTATTGCGTGTGATTATCAACTATTTTTCATAGTAAAATTGTTGATAATCTTAGTAATCATAAAATATAATTTTAGGTGATATATCACTGAGATTTTAATCCAACGAAAAATAAAATAAGGAATAAAAATATTATTAGCTATTTCAACTTCTACTTTAAAAACGTTAATCTGTCTAAAAACGTTTTAGTATAATTTTGGATTATAAATGTTTTAAAAGTTATTTATGTTTTTCTTGGTTTACGGGTAATTTAATGAAAAGAACTCTTTTTAAAATAGTAGTGTTCAAGAATCATTTAAAGTTTTTGGTGGGGAATAAATAGTTAATTTACATTTTGTTATTATGATTGCATTATCATGTAGTTTATAATTCAAGATTATTCCCGTTTGCTTAAAATTAATTTTCACAGCTGCGAAACTTAAGAAAAATTTCTAAAATAATTAAGTAGAATATGAGTATCCTCATTAAATACTATAACTATAAGGTTTTCAGTTTATGAGACATAATTAATATATGTTGTAGAATGGATGTTGGGTTTGAAAGGATTTACCTTATTGAGATATCTGAGTTCATATAAATTTTGGTAAATACCTTAAATAAACAATTCCTTTTATATGATATTATTAATAATGCAAAAGAAATTCTTGCACTGTTAACGTGTTAAAATATGAGTTCTAACTCTCAATAATATTCAAAGTAAAAGGTTGTTTTAATATTTAAAATATCTATTCAATGGAAAAATCAATGTTCAAGAAACAAAACTATAACATCAAATAATGGAATAAAAATTCTGTTTCCAATAATGTTATTCATTAGAATGCAAACTATTTTCATGAAAGTGATTCATAATTATTCTTTGTATTTTATACATGATTAACTGAGTGTATACAATGACCAAATTTGAAACTCAAAGCTTAAAATTATATCACATTGATTTCGAAGTGTTCCATTGAGTATAATTAACTACAATGTATTTTCAATTAAACATTGATAAAACATTTTAGAACTTTTAGGATAGTCAAAAATAAGGCTTTTATATAAATCTTCTATATATTCATCATTATTTTTAATTCTATTTAGCCTTTTTTTCTTATGGTTCTCTGCAAACTGATATTAAACAATCGTGATGTGTTATTAAATACTGAAATTTCTAGTAAACACTCTGAAATAACAATTAATATTTATTTTTACAATTTATAAAATTCATATTTTGCTCAAATTTCTGTTTATCTAAGCTCAGTGAATATTCATGAAAATAATTCAACTTACTAATTTATTCACGTATATTCTGAAGGTTTTTATTGCAATCATAAAATAGATTGCTTATTTAAAACTATACTAACAAAACATCTAAAGGTGTTTTTAGTTAAGTCACTTCTAAGAATTATTTCTATTTTCTGTATCTGTATAATCATTGAATTTACTATCTCCCCATCAAATTCTTTTTTTACTCTGATTCTCTAATGAATGGTTAAATAGAATACTTTCTTCATTCCATTTTGGCCGAGATCCGAAAGTTATAATGGTAGCTCTTTCATTAAGAGATTAAGATTCGTCTTTCCTTCCACAAAATGTGCAGATTAACGAAACGGGACTCATACAATTACGAAATGTTTTAAGAAAAATGACGCTTTTCTGTTCAGAAGCGTAGAAGATAACATTTCGAATGAATTGATTATTCTCTTGAATGCGCCTTTTAATAGACACGAGAAAAAAATTTTAAATTCAAAAACTGACAAAAATATCTGTTATTTTTGCATTCTTTAATAATCCACACTTAAGGAAGGACGTGTTTAGTCATAAATAATGGAGTATGGGTGTTTTGTTTCCTTGTGTGTAAGGCCTGAAAAGTGTACTTATAAGAACAATGAACAAATATATATTAGAAGCCCATAAAGTCCCGAATTTTTATAAATAATTTTCAATAAATCATAAATAATTGCAGTTTCTTATGTTATTACATGGTTTCAGAGTTTACTTCAAAAATTTATTAAAAACACTATTGTTTTAGCGTTGAAAGAAATTGGTATGAATTATCATGTAATTAAAGCTACAATCTAGTAATGAATCTGATTTCACTTATATCAAATGGTAAGAAATTCAGAAACTATATACTGCAACACAAGAAATTTGTAAAACCTTATTTCTCCCACATGTAAGTAAAAAGAACTAATTAACTAAAACTTAAAATAATATAGAAATTTGACTGGACAATTAACATGTTATACATAGCAAGCAATTAACTATTTCAGTTTCAAATTATATACTTTTTCACATCTCTTCATTAAACATATATCAAACAGAAAATATTTAGAGACTTAAGCAAACAGTTTTTCTTTCGAAATTGCTTGGAAAAAAAACTCGAGGAATTTTCCTTTTAAAACATAACATTACTGTTTATCACACGCACGCGCAACTTGCAAACATATTAAATATTTTTCATTAATGTCAGTACAAATAGTTAAGACATATTAAATTAAATTTCTAAAGAAAAGAAATCATTACAGTAAATTTTAAAAATATGGATACAATAAGATAAAAGTATATATATTAGAAATGATGTAAAATATTTCTCAATATAACGAAAACCTAATCTCATGTAAGAAAAGAAAAGTCTCATATTGGAAAAGCATATGAAAATGTTGATTTGATAAATAAAAAAACCTTGTTTTTCACACGGTTAGTCGGTATATATACAATACGAGACGTCGTTATTAAATACAAAGACTTACGCTGCTACAAAGAAGTACTCATATGCCAGACACTAGTAATCGACAGTTGTTTGACATGAAACCTTCTCTTTCGAAAGCAATGCCGCTGTCTTTTGTAAGCAAATCTGTATAGCCGTAGCATTCCTTCGCATTAGAGCTATTTTTTTTGTTTCACAGGGAAAATGATAAGAGAATCAATAGAGCAACAAATTGTTGAGAAATTCACGCGAAACTTGGAAAAACCGTTACAGAAACTTATAACTTATTTAAAGAAGTGTATGACAATGAATGATTACCACGCGCAAGTATTTTTGAGTGGCTTAAGCATTTTCCAGGTAGCCGAGAAGACGTAAAAAAATGATTCACACCCAGAGAGCCATTCAACGTCGAAAGCGAATGACATATACCGAAAAAAATCAGTAATCTGGCTTGATCTGATCGTTTGTAAGGTTTTCGTATGATTGCTGAGACGGCAAGTATTGATGAAGAATACGTACGGAAAAATTTTCCACCAAGACAATGAGCCGGCTAATTCCAATTTATTTGTCAAGAGATTTCTAACCAAGTACAGCATCCTCATGTTTGACCGTTCACTTTATTCTCCGGATCTTGAGCCTTGTGACTTCAATCTGTTTCCTAAGGTAAAATCTTCCTTAAAGGATTAGGTTTGAGGCAGTTGTAAATGTGAAAGAGAAAGTGGCAAGCGTTCTGAAGGAAATTACAGATCACTGTTTCGAACAATTTAAGTTCTAGGTATAAAGAAAGGGTGCATATTGAACATGATGATTAGTAAATGTGCATGAAATCAAAATCAAATGCTTTAATGCGTCAGTATAGTTATTTAATAGCCACACCTCGTATACATTAATATTAAATAACGAGACTAATACTGTAAAACTTTTAATTTTGATTTCATACATATTTAATTATTATCACCTTCAATATACACCCCTGTTCTATCCCTACAACGCTCCATCAGAATCTTCCATTGTTCGAAAAAGTGCTGGATGTCATCTTCAATCAGCTCCTTCAGGACGTGAGCCACTTTCTCTTTCATTGCTTCAATAAACTCATATATTCTTTTTAATGCAAATTTCACCTTAGGAAACAGATAGAAACCTCTTGGCACAATATTTGGCAAATACGGTAATTGGTTTAAAACTGGGACGCTGTAATTGGCTAGAATCCTTTTGACAGACAACGCAGAGTAACTTGTCCTTCCACAATACGGGTCATTTTTCCCTATTCTTTGGTGGAGTTCAGACTAAACGTGAAGGTATTAAAGTTTATTAATGGCTAGATCTTCAGAAACTCAGTAAAGGTACACAGTACCATGAATATCGAAAGAAACAATCATCATTGTTTTGAATTTTGAATTGCTCATTCGAGCTTTTTTTGGATTTCGGTGAAGAAAGGCTTTTCCAGGGTATCGATCAGAGCTTCTTTTTAGAATCATATGTAAAACTCCATGATGCCTAACACATTATTACCTTTCCAATATGCTTGGATCCTTTTGATTGGCTTTCTAAGTGTCAGTTCAAACATTTTTGCGATCCTCTTGTTGTTCAAACGTAAGAATTTTAGGCACCATTTTAGCACAAACTTTTTGCATGTTATAATTGTTTTATAAACTTTACCATACGGATTAATTTTTAATTTTTACAGTATCAATAATCGCACAAATACTTTACCAATGGTCAAATAGAACCAGATTACCGAGATTTTTTTTATATTGCCGTCCTTTTTTGATCTGGCAGGGCAATCCGGGCAGGAATGATCTTCAACGCATACTCAGCCATCTTGAAAACACTTAAGCTGCTCAAAAAAAATACATGTGATAAACATTCACTTCTTTCAATAAATTATATGTTTTAGTAACGTTTTCCCTAAGTTTCATGCGAAATTTCTTAACAATTCATTGCTGTATTATTACACTTATTTTTTATCCCGCGACACAAAAAAATAACTCATACGAATGAAAGCTACTGCTATAAGGATTTGTTTACAGAAACTAGAGACACTGCATTCAAAAGAGAAGGCTTCTAACTAAACAGCTGTCGGTCACGAATGTTTGACGCATGCGTACTTCTTCTGTAGCAGAGTAAGTGATGGAATTTAATATCCACACCTTGTAATATGCTTTTGGGCAATTATCGATGCCTTTAAATAGTATATTTAAGCGTAAAAAAACATTTGTAAATGAAAGAGCCATAATTGTGTAAGGATTAATGATATATTTTCGGAGTATAGATAGTTATGCTATACACCGCATTTATTCTGTTTTCAGCACATTTGTTGCATGTACTAGATTTACTTGAAAAACTAGTATTTGCATGACATAGTTAATGTAGCTGTGTGCCTTATTATTTTGTTCTCCTTCTGTTTGAAATATACAATTCTCAACACATCAGCATATTTTGTAAACAAGTGTCTGCATGAAACATTTTTACATTTTGAAAGTTTTATACTTGATTTAAATTATTTCTATTGTTAATATTGATTATGTTTGATAATAATTCAGATTTCTTTTTTTCTTTTTTTCCCCTGTGTTTACCTAAATGTAATGAATTACATAAAAAGGGAGAAGAATAAGTAATTATTTTACTTTTACCCCAGAAAACGTTTTCTGGGATTTTCTAATAAAGGTAAATAAATCAGTTAAAATAAAATGCAACAAAATATTAGAAATTAGATGAGCATGTTTCCTTCTTCAAGTACGTAATACAGTCAAACTAAGTGATATATAAAATACTTAAAGACTATTGAATATGTTGAATAAAATATAGAGTTAGCAATTATTATAAAAGTTTGTTGATTTCGATTGAAACATCTAGAAGTATTTCTAAATATTCATAAGTGTTAGTCGTAATAATTTTTTGAATAAAGTTAATAAGACAAATTATTTTTCGTATTATTAGTTAAATGCGTTGCAAGAAATGTGTAAGAATGCTTCTTCAAATCAGTTTTTTTTAAATTATTTTACTCTCTGTATTCCTCCTCATTGAAAGAAAACATTTTTATTTCTAAAAAGATTCGCGAAGAAATTCTTAATTTAAGTGAAATTGGTCGAAACAATTTGGCTAATTAATGTGCTTCAAAAAATCTATCAACAATTACTTTTATTTGTACACTTATATGAAACTAAATAAAAGTTTGTCATATGTAGGATACAAATCACCAAATTAATCTTTTCGTCGATTCTTTAGTGAATTACTTGTATTTTTTCTAGTGAAGAACCTTCACGCAACTTGTTTTACATAATGAAATAGAATTATTTTTTCTTTTCGTATTTTCATTTCATAAAAAAAATATTTAACTAATATTTGAGAGTTTTCATGCAATCACGTCATTTTAAATAGATTTTAATGCACTAAATAATTAAACAAGACATAAATTTTTAGAGTTCCAATGTTTAAAGTTAAGAAAGTTAAACCATGAAAAAATGGAATTTTTTTCCGTTGAAAAAAGTTAAAGGAATCAATCAAATCTGTGGTATTATTCTCTTATCTTCAGTAATATTTTGAAAACATTGCTAGATAAAAAATATGATGCAGTCAGAGATAGTAGAAATTGTCAAATGCCTTCCAACGAGTTTAATGTAATACATTAATAAAAAATTACATAAGAAAATTGATATCAAAAAGAAAATTGAGAACAGTTCCAATTGAAAAAATATTTAATATAAACTATTGCTTTATTTGCAATTAATTTAACAATGTGTTGTACGGATTTCTTCATTTTTTAAGCAATTCTTGAATAATTAAAATGTAATCAAAATTATTAAATGTAATCATATAAATTTTAATATGAAAAATATAGAGAGAATATAAAAAATGAACTATTTGTATTAAATTTCCTCTATCGTTAAAAAATGCTAAATCTCCATTTTTTTCTAATTTTTTGAACAAGGGATAAGTTGAGTCCCGACACCGTTAAGAGCTCCTCCTCGTTGCTCCTCACTAAGACATGTAGAAAAATTTCTTTTATGAAAACATAGCATGGAAGTAATAAGAATAAGAAACCAGATGAGTGTAAACTTTGATATATTAAAAATGCTTGACGTTTGTTTACCTAAATTACGATGACTACTAAAAACGACAGAAAGTAAGAATGATTAATACTTCTTTTGATTTCATTATTTGCTAAAGCAGATAGACATTGATTTTCTAACATCTACTATATACACAGACTGATATATTGCTCATTTGGAAATTAAGCTATTTAATATACAATGAACATAATTTTTTCTGATAAGCATTTACAAATATTAAAGTTTTACCCATCTTTATAGCAATTTTGGGAAATTGGAATCAAGAAACATTAAAAAGTTTAAAATGTAATTTTTGTAAATAGAATTCAGTTCAGAGAGTAGAAATTCAATACTATGCATATTTTTAAAGTTATTATTACAGCGAAATTTTCCTAATGTTCCAAAATTAAAGTTCGTAACTTAAATTATAAATACACTCTATAACAAAACAAACGCACCAAGAAGGAGTTGTAAGGTGGAGACCAAAATTGGTGGATAGGAAAAGTATGTACATAATAGAAAATGTTTAAATTTCAGAAAAATTGAATAATTTATTTCAGAGTTATATAGTTACAAAGTAACGAGCTCAATAAGGAGTTGATTCACTTCTAGCCTGGATGGAAAATGCCACACGACGTGGCATGGAATGATACAGCTGCCTTATGGTCTCCTGAGGTATTTCTTGCCACATTTGCTCCAATAGTCGGGTTAGGCTTCAACATTCAAAAGCCTTCTTATCACATCCCAGAATATTTACTGAAGGAAAAATTACAAATGACTGAAGGCATTACTACCCTGTTTGGCCACCTATAGCAGGAATGCATGCTGTGATAAAATCAGACATCGGGGCATACAAGTTTCGTATGATATCCTGAGAAATCTCGTTGCACAGTTGCCATAAATGTGCCTTTAATTCGATCACCCTCGTAGACTTTCCAACTTGTTATCCTAAGAGATCCCAAATATGGTAGATCAGTGAAACCTCTAGGGATCTAGCAGGGCTGGGAAAGGAGGAAATGTAGTGGGGACAGTTCTCTGAAACCCTTGCTGTGTATGGTTGAGAATTATCCTGTTGAAAAATCGCTCTTGGGAACCGTGGAAAAATCGCTCTTGGGAGTGGCAACACATGTGGATGACGAATGATTCTAACGTATCTCTAGGGTGTCATGGTGCAGTGTATCAATGTTAGAAATGATCATGTGTGGTAAATGATGTCACCGTTTACCAACATACCAGTTGTGGGACACATGTTCCGATGTTTATTGAAGGCAGAATTGATACGTTCACCACGGATGCGTTCAGATGCTCTATTGGAGAGAGATCTGACAGACCAAGGAAGTGTTTGACAAGCGGTAAGAAAGTTCATAGCAACACATACCGTATACGGAATGGAGTTATCTTGCTGAAAAATAAGGCCAGGGTACAGCAAAAGGAACGGTAGCAAAACAGGTCTCAGAATGTCATCGACGTATCGCTGTGCTATAAGTGTGCCTCTAATGACGACCAAAGAGGGTCAGCTATCAAGGAAAATGGTATCCCAGATCATAACTCCTGGTTTAGGGCCTGTGTGGGGTGAAAGCAGATTCGGAACGCTACCCTAATCGTCTCCAGACATGTCTTCGATGATCGTCAGTACACAGTTGTAAGCTGGATTCGTTACTTAACATTATAGCTCCCCAGTCAGCATCATTCCAATCTGATCGAGTCAAGAACCACTGCAATCTGTCTCGACAGTCTGCAGATCGGTATGAGTGTAAATTTCGTTCTAACAGTCGTCTTAGAATGGTCATGGGTCATGCACACGTATCGTATGCCGGTCACACATATGATAGTTGAAAACGATGAATGAAGCGCTGTGACAGTTGATCTGACAATCACTCTGTCCTCTGTCCTTTGTCTGATCTGATGAGGCCCTAGGTCGACTGCTACCTCATGACGCTGAAATCTTCCGTTGTCCACCCACCTTTGGCAGCATCTTCTAATCGCCGCATTGCTTCGACCAGTATGACGAGCGATTCTCCCATTTGCCCAGCCTGCCTCTTTCATTCCAATGATACGACCACTTTTAAATTCTGACAGTTGTTCGTAATGAACTCGAGTCCTTTGGCAAAGCCTTTTTTATTCAGTCGTTGAAGATAACCTAAATCGCAATGCAACAGAAAATTAGTCCATCAAATTAAGAATCGCTTCTTATATACACCTGCTGTGTGTACAGTTCCGATGAGCTTTATCTCCGCTTTTCATTACCAAATCATTAGATACCAAATTTTAATCATTTGCATGTTTGGTCCAAATGGATTTGCAGTCGAAATTTCATTACAATCGGGAAACTCTGTCTGTCTATGTGCGTCGTTTCTTTTTGTTATAGTGTGTATATTGAAATTAATTGTTAATTGCATAAATAATTATTTTTAAATATATAAAAGTGATTTTTTAAACTGTTACACAAGTCAACAGATATATTAATGTGAAAATATGAACTTCAATTACTTTTAATTTAAATACGTAAGGATTATTGAAAATCAGTGTGATGTTAAGCTCATTTTTCCTACTCGGAACCTTCTAATTTACCCTAAAAATTTATGTTAAAGATCAACATTTCTATTTCTTATGAGAATTATTTGAGCCTTACCATAGGCAGAACTATTTCTCTCTGAATGGCAAGCCTCTCGAAATAGTGTAAATATGGATCAGCATTATTAATTCTGTCATTCTTTCTATTTAGTTGAAAAAAATTTACGAGCATCATTGTGAGATCGAATCTATATATTACCTACAAAAATTGCAACTGTAAAAATTGATCAAAGAAATTGTAATAATTTAATAAAATGACTATTATGAAACTTATGAAAATGTGGAGTTATACATATATAGCCTGATTTACGATATTTTTATGCGTTGGATGATTTCATTTATTATTTATTTTTCAATAAGAATTATCTACTAAATGTGTAGCTCATTTTAACACCTGTTTTCATGCTTCAAATATTAATCTTATTTAAATATTTTATTTTTAACACGTTTTCTTAATATGAGCAATTTTTTTTAAAAAAAACTTAAATTAAATTTATTTTTAATTACTTCTATATACATATATGGGATAAAGTACTATATCTGTACCAACCCTTAATTAAATTTCCCATTATCAATTAGAAAGAAGACATCAGTTTATAATTCTATTTGGAAGTTATCAAAAATTTTAATTTTATTCCTCCGAACAATTTAGTTATCTCACAATATTTATCAATACTCTCATTTCATTCAAATTCCACGCACGCACTAGAATCAGAATCCAATTTGAGGACCAAGAAACGAGTAATCATTTTAAAATAAAAAGTTGCTTTTAGAAACCAGAGAGTGATTTTATTTCATGAAAAGTTTCATTGAAAATCATAATGATTTAATGTATTGCCAAATTCTATACCTCGGCAGTCTTAAGAGTCAAAAGAGACATATTTGAGTCCTCGTTCGCCATTGGTTAGACATTATAGCATCTTTTGTGACCAGTCATATTTCCTTTCATTTGATTGAGATCAAGATACTCAAGTCTATCAAAATTATTCAGAGGGGGGATTTAATACGTCTTTCAGAAAATGAAATTTCGAAATTTCAATGGGACAGCAATATGTTTGCTCTATATGAAACGTACTGTGAATGATTTCATCGCAAAGAAGCAGATTCTTCTAGATAAAATGGGAGTGTGCATTCATAAAGGATTGATTTGTATCAGTGAATGTTAATTGATTTAACGATTTAAAACTTTCAATGCTTAGAATCTACAAATTAATTTCACAACTCGGAGAACTTATTTAATAAAAATATCTGATTTAATAGTAGTGGGCAGGTTTGAAAACAGTGTTGTACAATTTATTTTAAAAAGCTTTTTTTAGGATACGTACATAACACGTGTATTATAAAATATTTAGCAACAAAAAAATAAGTTAGATATTCTGTTCAGCATATTCTCCTAATTCAAATAATGTTCTGTGATTACTATCACAATTCTAAAAATATATATTCATGTGTGTGTGCGTATTGTAAATTTCTGTGATTAATTAGACTGAAGATTTTAGGAAGGCTATATTGGTATGTGAAATAATTTTGAAAATTGTATTTTTGCATCGTAGTTAAAACCGTATGCTATATTTTTATTAGTACTGATTTATTCTCTTATCACAGAAAAATTTTCACATTTTGACAAAGAAAAGTAAAGGGTTGTTAATATTTTTATTCCATTAATTAAAAATAAAGTATTTCAAAATTCCCGTTTTATCATACACTTGCTTTTCAATATATTATTAAATATTTCATATATTATCCTCATTGATTGAATGCACGTATTTTAAATATACGTTCCTTATTAACAACTTTAAAACAAAATGCTATCCTTTCCCAAAGAAAAATAAAATTGTTTTAACTAGGCTTATATAATTTCATATTGAACGACATGTTTTGTTCTACATGCGGTAATTCATCAGTCATGTTACATTTTAGTGTCACAGCATACAAACATAATAGCTGAATTGACTATTTTAAAATATTATTTTTAAACAGGAACAATGCATTTAAATTATTTAGTTTTGAAGTTTCTTATTAAAAAAGAAACTGTTTTATTTTCTCTTACAATTCAACAAAACACTTATATATTACAAAAATATTTTAATTATAATTTTTCTTCTTTTGAAAAAAAATTTATATTATTCTTAATATTTCTGTTTTATTCTCAAGAAAAGAAACTCTAGGGAGTTAGATTTTCCGCTCACACACACACACACACACACATATATATATATATATATATATATATATATATATATATATATATATACTTCAATATGTGTGTAAATTTTAAGCAGACAGCCATTAAATTGTAGAAAAGGGACCCCTGTGATCAGTACAATGAACACGCAATTCAGTAGAAAGGTAATGCCAATGCAAATGTCAGGAGCAAAACTCGCGTCACAGGCGACGTGAGTGTATACAAAATGAGTGCAGTCGGCACGTGCAGCTGAAGACTGCAATAAAATTAAAAACGGAGGCGAAATTAAAGACGTTCGCTGAAAGTGCAAAATAATTTTTTCGTAAGATATGGCTGGAAGAAATCGCCTGGACGAATTCACACCGAAGAATGATCGGAAAACTAGAGGAGGGGCGTAGTTTTTGACCAGTGTAGCTGAAGAGTTTGGAATCAACAAAATTATCGTTTCTCTCGCTTAGAAAGCCTTCCAAACTATAGGTTAAAAAGGTTGGTGGTGGTCGTCCTAAAGAAATAACTGCAGTGGAAGACCGCTATATAGTCCTACAAGAGAAAAGAGCCGGATAGCAGTCAGCAAGCGCCATTGCTCAGCAACACGGTGACATGTGTCGCAGTTTACTGTGGCCAGACGTCTTCAAAGAGATGGCCTATTCACTCACCGTCCTGAACGCTGCATCCCTTGAGTCGGGTCTCCTTTGCGAATGAGAGCCATTTCAGTGCCACAAACAATTCTCAACGTCAGTTGATTTGGAGAGAGGTAATTACATGATTTTATCCCTGTAATATCTCGGAAATAGACCATTACTGTGGTCTTGGAGTTGTCGTCTAGGAATGCATTACGACTGAATGGGCGAATTGAGCTCCAAATTTTTAACAGAGGTTCTGAAACCGGAGATCTCTATTGTAAGATGGTGATCCTTCTTACAATAGCGACTAAATATTATACTAAACTAAAACAGATGCAAGGTGACCCTGTGCATCTGTTGCGAGATGCTATTGGATCAGACTTTGATTTTATGGATGGCAACATTGGACTGCTGATACTCAGTAGCTATTAAAAAGGGAAGATAACACTCGAATGGACTGATTAGCGTTCTCTGATTTAAATCCCATAGAATATATATTTTATGTTTTGGAGCGTCGCCTTGAGGCAAGATTACATCCTCCGGGAACACCCAACAACTATAACAAATGCTGATTGATAAATAGGCACTCTTACCTCAAAAACTGTTGGACAATCTGGTGATTCGTATGGACAGACGGTGCGAAGCAACCATTGCAGTAAAGGGAGGGCAAATACTATACTAAGGAACTGCTTGTTGTTCTTCCTCTTGGACAGACAAACATGTGTAACGATACTTTGAGTTCAATAAAGCCCTTTTTTGTTTGATTTCATACTTTATGCATGATATTCATTTTTGCGTTACTATGTTTTCGTCATCGTTTAAGTACAAAATGCTATCTCTCATTTCTGAATTTCATAGTCTCTCAGATGATTTCTTGTGGAGGCCAAAAAAGCATCTGTTACTTAAGAAGTTTTGCTCACCAGTATAAATTTAATATATATATATATA
>BMAW01025739.1:42018-70145 GCA_019974015.1 Nephila pilipes
ATATATATATATATATATATATATATATATATATATATATATATATAAGTACTGTGGTACTTTGGTGAACGACAATAATCTGTTCCAAGAATAATTAATTAAAGGTCTTTATTAATCTTTAATTAAAGATCTCGTTATCCAAGGTGGGATTACCCTGACATGAATTAATGATCATCCATTTAACTTTTCCGTTTCCTGTTTCAAATATTAGTTCTACGTTGAGTGTTCTACTGATATAAGGATCGTTTAAAAATCATTTGATAGAAAACCGCTAAACAGCACTCAAACAAAATGATTCAGACGACGAAGTGTCATATATTATATATTGAAATGTTTGCACTTCACCCAATTTGCAATTATCATCTTGTACATGTTCTTATGATATAAACCTTACGTGTGTTCTGAATTAATGGAACTTAAAGCAAAAACCGTACTATTCTTTTAAGTCTGCTTGAGGAAATCAGTTGTTTTGCATATAAAAGTGAAACTCTGTATTTTGCATTAATTGGGTCAGACAGCAACGTTATGCAAAACAACTCATGATGGCACAAATCCAAAAAAAGAATAAGAAAAAAACAAAAATAAAAGAGTGGCTCAGACTTCAAGAGAAAAGCACGTAAACTGGAACATCTACATTTCTCTGATATACCCAAACGTAGTAAAGGGAAAAAAGACAATGTAAATGGGAAAAAAATCCATCGCAATTTTTTTAATATCCTTCCTGAAATAGAATAATCCATTCTATTGATTTCGGGCAGAAATAGGTCACATGGTTTGAGGCATTTAATTCTAGATTAAGAGTGATTTCTAACAAAAAAACTCCTTTGAGAGAAGAATAAATCAACGAAGAAAACAATATTCGAATACACAATATCTACTGCTTTACTTTAAGCAACCAAAGAAATATTTGTTATTTTGATAACTTCATATGCTTTGAAAACTTTCGTGCCGTATTATAAGTTTTAATATCCCAAAAATATACCATGCCTATTATTTGTTATAATATTATCGAAAAATCTTGCAAAGAAGCTAAATTAAAACTTTTTTCTTATTTTCCACTAAATGTGATACGAAATAGCTCCTAAAAATTATAAATGCTGTTAAAGTAAACACAATTTAACAAAAGAGAAATGAGTGAATTTAATTTCCATAGAAATTTAAAGGGTGACATTTCAATTTTTTTAAAACTTAATTATCTGAAAAAAAAATACATGTTATGTGAAAGTCTTGGCACAATTAGTTTAAGTTTTTATACTTATTTACAAATTAATTTTACAATATAGCTTCAGATAAAATGTATTAAGAAAAAAATGAGAAACGTGTTCGATACAGAAGCAGGTAAGTTAAATGGCTTAAGAGATTAATTCAGTGACATTTGCTTCAGTAATTTCTTTTAAAAAATTCCCTTCTCTTGGAAGAAATTTCAAATAAACACAGATTCATAACATTAAATTAAATTAATAAATTCTTTGTAAGATAAATAAAAGTTAATTTCTGTTAGAGCTTTACTTTTTTGAAAAAAATAAAAGCATTCGGCAGAGGTATTTAAAACTTGAAATGAAAAGTAAACTCTGGGGTACTAAAATAATGTTGTTTGAAAAGAAAGAAAGAAATTAAACAATTGAAAGAATGTCTGAAATTTTTAGAAACAGATTCAAAAAAGAATAAGATGTTTTCCTAATTCTATCGAGATTTTCTTCGTAGTTAATCTGTCAGCTGGTTGTGTTTATTATTTCATTAGCATAGTCACAGAACGTAAGAGTAAATTCACAATCTAACACAAAAACTACTTTTAAAATAATTACATTCTCATAAAAATCTGGTTTTTGAATATTAATGGTATTTAATTTCGTGCCGTATTATATATTTCAGTACAACTTTACCAGAAACGTGTAGTATATATTAAATGAATGCCTCCAGATCAAAATAGCTTATAATAATTTTAACTCAGGAAAAACCCCATAAATTTTGACACCCTATTTTGGAATAATACATCATATTTTTCAGTTTGATATCTTATCTTCTCATTCAAGATTACACGATGATATAAAAAATATTTTCATTTTCTGTAAACAAAAAGAACACAGTCAAAGAAATATATACAAACATATGCATATACAACACTTAACCACGTTCAAATTTCGTCGTCAAACAATATGAGTTATTTGAAATCTACTTAAATTTAAAAGAGGATTCATCTCAATTTTTTCTCAAGGATACACTTCACAGCTTTATACTAGGACGTTGTAGTCAAGATCACCGGACAACTATGTCATAGTGACTATTATTTAGTAACGAGACGTAAAATCATAATTTTATTGGTCGCGAATAACGGGATTCACGGTACCCAATTAGAGAACACTGATTCCATTAAAGATATATCTTACTAAAAAAGGGAACATGTGGCATATTAAAGGAAACAATGTCTGTATTTCGAATGGTATGGTAGTTAAAAGAGGGCAAAACCAGATGCAGTTAATGTGTAATCCTCATAACTTACCGTGACACAAAATTATGAGGCCTTTTGTCTGAATACTTAATGTTGCAATGAGGCGATGTTATTTGAAATTGGAAAATTTATATCTTTTGGGTTATTTCGAAGTAAATTAAGAAGAGGAAATTAAAAATTGCTTAAGATAAAAGAAAAATTTATTGACATCATTTTTGTTTCTTGATCACAATATTGATACATTTTATAATTAATATTTACAATACATTTTATATATTTGCCAATTCTAAATATCTGTATTATGAAATATACTATGACGTAAGAGGAAATCCATGGAACTTTGCTTTCAATGCAAGTGGGAGGTGAAATTCCTAAGCCTAAATATCCCTTACATAAACTCTTAGAGAAAATATTACTTAATATTAATACTCGTAATAATAATATGTAATTAAAAACACTGAACAAGAAAATGCATATATATTAAATGTTTGAGACACTTAGCGTTTTCGGCGCGTGTTTTTAAAAATCTCTAACTCAAACACTTTTAGTCAGAATTTTATGCCTAAGAGTGTTTGAAATTTTAAATTTAGTTTAATTTCAAAAATTTTATGCCAACAGATGAGTATAAAACGGCATCAAGATGTTATTCTTTTTCAGAAGTTAGTGAATTATTCCGTTAACAACATAATATAGTTCTCTTTAAGCTATTAATATCAATATCAGTTTAGCTCATTTGCAATGAGAATTTCTTCACGTTATGGATATATTTTTCTTCTACAACTGTAAATTAATCATACCACATTTTACAACAATTTTTGTTAGCACATATTTGCTCAATTTTGCAGTAAATATTCAATTGTTATAATTATTTTACCTATCTCTGAAAAATTATAAAGAGATTAAAAGAAATAATAATTTGCGGATTTCTTGTTACTTCAAAATGAACGCGAAAGTGATTTCATGCGCATGAATCATTACAAAAATGTACAAGATAATACATTCACTATACACTTTCTGCAAAAGAGAGACTTAATAGTGAGTCCAAATGTATGTAAATGCTAAAAGTTTGATATATAAAAGAAAAAAATATATATCATTCATTTAAAATTAGAAGTTTTTATTATCTGTATTATTATCAGGATAAATACAAATCTTACAAATTTAGTTATGTGAAGAATGATACAAACTTTTATCGTATAAAAATTGCGATGTCCATCACCAATAAGCTTCGAATTACATCTAAGTACGACACAAATGAAAAATTAATCAATCTAGCATTCACAGAAAAATTTGTTTAATTATTCTAGAAGAAAATCTTAATTTTTTTAGCCAACTCTATAGTTAAATTGAACTAAATAATGAAATATTGATATATATTGTTTTTAACGGTTGTGTGAAAACAGTCGAGAAAACAGTTAAATTACGTCGCCACTTTTATTAAAAAAATTATCAGATAATTTAAAATTTTGAAATAAATTAATTAGACCTTAATAAAAGGAAAAGTTTGTAAAGTGTGTCACAAAAGTGGAAAAGACTGGATGAACAAAATTTGGTACTATGAAACCATATGCAAAGCAGCCGACAGGGAATTTTTCAAAATTGATTTAAGCTTTTTTTGAGACGATGTCGAAGCAATTTACTTTTGGAATAATTAAGGATACTACGCTCGAACAACACATCTCAGGAGAAGGATTTTGGCTCCACGTGAGATTTTCAAAATTTAAAAAGACCAATTTTACTTCAGTCGTATAAACAATTAGAAGAGTTTTTGGTAATTCTTATTGAAAATAGCGATATAAAGCATTAATGTTTCCTATTTTAAATCGTTTCATTCACAGAAATCTACTAATAAAACTCCTCGATATCTATAAGATGTATAAAATGAGCATTTAACAGTCTTTAAAGATTTGGAAAAAAAAGCATAAATTTGTGGGTTTCATACAAATATTCAATTACACAACCAATGAGCAATTTTTGAGTTTTCCTCTTTTCTGCTTTTTTCTCCTCCGACACACGCTGCTCTGGATTTTGACAATTTAACTGATTCAGCAATGTTTTACAGGTTTCCAACAAAAAAACAGCAGAAAAGTGTTTTAAGCCAACATAAAAAAGTAAGATTTGATATCTTCATTAACATTAAAGTGTAAGAAAATTACATCATCTGACATTTTCATGATTACATTTATCTGAGTAATTTAAAACTGTAAAAAATCACTCTTAAAAATATAAATAAATACTGGATAACATTTACTTGTTCCCACCTAGCGGTAGAACATTAATCTGCTATGACCTTATTAATTTTAAATTTCTTATAAATCTATTTTAGAATTTTAATAAGATCTTCTATGTCATCAGAATTTTAAGAAAATTTCAAACTCATAACTATAAATAAAATACACACTCACAAGTATACATACATATATATTATTGTAATTATTATTCATTAATCTGTTATTTATGTATTCTATTATTCTCATTTTAAAATATTTTTCATATTTAAATGCAACCAATCTTATAAAAATAAAATAACAGGATAAACTATGAAAAGAACAAAGTTTATACGGATCTTCAGTTAACTTTTCGAAACGATTAAATATTTATGAGAAGATTACTTAAAAATATTTCATTGCGTTCAGTCTTTTTTCAAAACATGATTTCATTCATTTTCTTTCATTTCAAAATATCCATTTTGCTACACATTTCTTGATTGCGTTGAAAAGCAAATTCCAAATATATGCAAAGTAAATCACACATCTCAAAAGTCGTTTTTTTTCATTTTCGATTTATTTTTCTGTGATATTAGACAAGCTGGAATTTTTCAAAAAATAGCTTTTCGCACGCAATATTAACTGATTGAATGTATTCTGAACGCATTAAGAACGTTTGGAAACATAAATTATGTAGAGAAATAAGAAATTCCTTTTCTAGCCCTATTAATTGTTTAGATGTTTTTGTACATCTAAATTAATATTTTTTATACGTATTTTGAGTCTTTTCATTTAAAAATAAATTTTTTAAGAAAAGAGAAGAAATTGCTGCCTGAATCAGAACTTAATTCTTATATAGTATAATTCATGTACGATTGGAGTCTTTCACTGTATAACTAATTTAAAGCAAATTCATTTGATAGAAAAAGTTTCAAAAACTAGTTATACATTAGTTCTTTCTCAAATTCGCCTGTTTAAATTAGTTCACTTTGTGATTCACACTCCAATATAAGCTAAATAAGATTATCTCTTCTTTTATCTATTTTACTTCTTCTTTTGACACAAAATGAATATTTTTCAATTTATCATTCAATTTCTAAGACTGATGCTAATGATCAATTTAAAATTAGTTGCTTAATATGTTCATGCAATATGTAATCATATACACTTATTTTCCTATCAAATGAAAGCTAGATAATCTGCTTTCAAAGCTGCACTTTATTGCTTGAATTGTTTGTCTCTAGTGAAATTTTAAAAACTTTTTTCTTTTTCGAAACCAGAAATGCATATATATATATATATATATATATATATATATATATATATATATATAATCAAAATTATAATTCACAAAATATCACATCATAAACAAATTTAACAAGTAAATCATAAATTCATGCATCAATGTCTAAAAAACTACATATTTAAAAAAATCATTAAATAACTAAAGTAAAATTAAAATAGCTCATATAAAAATTATTATAATTAATGAAACACACTAGAATTAAAAATTTAAAAGGAAGAAAAAAAAATCTATTAAGTAACTGTAAGATTATGAGAGAAAGCCCTGTGAAAGAAAAGGAAAATTTAGAATTTTGGAAATATTATTCTAATTTTTCCATTAGAATATGGAATGTTTCTAATGTTCTATGGAATGGAATAATGTGAGTTTAATGGAATAATGTTCTATTCTATAGAATAGGATAATGTTATTACTTATCAAACCATCATGCTTTCGGGAATTACATTATAAAGAAACATGGTAACAAATCGAAATTCAACATGTTCAGAAAATCAACCACAGAAAAAAGAAGAAAGTAAACACAGTACCAATATAATCAAATTAAAAACAACAGACAGCAAAATATATATATAAATAAATATTTACCAAACTGTAAGATCAAAAATCTAAAAATAGCGTATTAATAAAACTATAAAGAAGCACCATCAAAAAAAAAATGTAAAAATACTTAAGACATGCCCTATAAATAGTGTACATACTTTTTAAAGATAATTACAATCGGTTGAAATTACTAATTATAAAACCATATAAACCATTTAAAAATATGCAAATAAATGATAAGACACTCATTATTGTAACCAAAATATTTTAAGAATAAGTAAAACAGTACAATATAAAATTGATTGGTTAATTTAAAAGAAACCATACCAAGAATTAGATTTAAAATATTTTTTTCCAAATAAGATTAATAACCAAAAATGAAGTATTTAAAATCATCAAACACATTTAAAAAATGAAATTAACTATAGATAATGAAAGGCAATATCTATAAAAAGGAAAATTAGGTCAAAAACAAAATTAAAAAATGAGTCATCAACTGGATAATAAGTTTATTTATTCAAAAAACAATTTGATATTGAAAGAGCTTTAATAGAAAAAGACAGAAAGGGAGAGAGAGAGAAAGAATCGTGTAAGAAACAAAAAAATGATGTATGGGGAAATATAAAATCAATAAGGGTACGAGGAGAGCAAATCCAACAATAATCTAAAGCACACAAAAATTCTTTGTAGTCACATTTATAATTTTTATATTTAAAATTTCTTTTCAAAAACAATGGGATATTCAGCCTTTGTCCATGTGACAAAGAAATTATTATCTGAAAATTTGAGGTAAATTAACTAATTTGATATTTTTTAATAAATAATTATATAAAATATTTCTTAAAATATTGATATTTAAATCACTATCAAGAGATGGCAGTAATTATATTTCTCGTCATAAATATAACTAATAATTAAACTACTCTAATAAATAGTTAAACTAATAAATTATCTACTTTTAAATTAACATTTAAGAAATATGTTTCATGAGAATTTATATTTATATTTAAATAAAAAGGATAAAGTGATAAGTCAGATATAGAATCTGTATAAGAATTAATTTGTAAAATATTAAGATCATCAAAATATTTAAATTATTTGAAATTATTCTTATCTCTAAATTTATATTCAAAGAAAATATTGATAAATATTAGCTAAATTATTACTAGCTGGACCCTCTTGAGATATACCTTTTACTTGTTTATAGTTTTTCCATTATAACAAATATAATTTTTTAACAAGATGAATAAGAGATTCAAATTTATCATATGATACAGTTCTATTAATTTTTAAGACTTTGTAATTAACCAAGATAATTCTAATTAAATCATTTAAGACAATATAAGTAAATAAGTCTTCAAAGTCATAACTATAAATAGAGTAAAATTTTTTATGTTTTATATAGTTAATAACTTCAGAATTATTTTTAAAACAGCAGTCTTATCAAGACCATCAATAGTATTTTGTAAAGGCCTTCCAGCTATAGTAATAAATATTTGAACTATTAGTCATTAGTTCTAAATTCAATAAGAGCTTTGTGAAATTTAGGAGATAGAAATAATTTTTGAATTTTTTCAAACTCGAAGTAAAATCTATTGTTTATTTAAAGCTTTAATTTTATTAGTTATTTCTCTATCACAATTATTAACATGTGTAAAGGTTTCATAATAAATCAAATGCTTAAGCATTGAATCAACATCTAATTTCTTACAAATAATCGCATAATTTCTTGGTACCTAATGATAAATTTGTCTTCTAACTTTTTAAAAGAATTTTTTAAATCTCTTATAGTAATATATTGTCATTTACCTTAATACTTATTAATATAAAATTTAAATTCTTTAAAAACTTCAATAGGTGAAATATATTTAATTGCTAATTCTGTTAAGAATTTATCAATTTTTTCATTAATTTTTTCTGTAATAAAAGTATTGTTATTAGAAGTAATAATTCTATAACTAGTACATTTATTCATAATCTTTTTCCAATTTTCATCCCTTTTAAAATTTAGATTACCAGTTATCATATGTTAGCATTCTTTATTAATAAACTCTTTATAATCCTTAAAATTATATTCAGTATCTCAGAAATTTTTTACAATTATTATAATTACTTAACATATGTCCTATATTTCTATTAAATTTAAAAGTTTCTTAAACTTAATGTTATTAATATTCATTACATTTTCATGCTTAGAAAGAATTTTAAAATTTATTTTATCAAAAATTTTATTCATGAATCTAATACAACAATATTTTATATTTTGATGATCATTATTAATAGTATAAATTTTATATTTAACAACTAGATATTTATAAATATCCTTAACGACATGAAAACAAAAATCCTGTTTATATATATATTTTTTTTACATCCGTAAAAATACAAAATTTTAATTTATCTTTTCTTTATGCTGAACAAAAATTATTTAATACTTTTAATATTGAAATTTTTTTCAAATTTATCATTCAATTTATAAATCTTTTCTTTAATCCAAATTTAAACATTTTCCCTTTTTATTTCTACCTTTGTATTCTATTTTCTAATTAACCCTATTAGAAAGATTAAGATTCATATAACACTTATTTCTATATACTCATTTATATATTTACTTTGTTACCCTTTTGTTTAATTATTTGTAAGGTATTAACAACTATTGTTTTAAGACCATAAGGATAAATCGTGTTATGAGCCTTGATAAATTGATTTTCAAATCAAAAAATTCTTTTTAGTGTTAGGCACTATTTTGATAATCATTACAACAGCATTTTCAAGTTTATGATTGTAAAAATGTCTAATTTTAATATTATTGTAATTTTTTTATATCCTTAAAATGTTTAGTATCACGTGTATGTTTTTTTTTTCAATAATACGTATATTTATATAATTACTTGCTTGAAAAATATTTTTGAAATCACGAGTTTTACACTTACGTAACCAGATGTTATTATAGGTTTTACATAAAATAAATTTAGTATTAATATTATTTATTTTATAATTATAATCATTTTAATTTTACAATCTTGTAATTCACTATATAAGAAGTTTGATAACATATAGTATGATAAACTTTTATTACTTTTAAATTTACTGTTCTTTATGCAGTCCATACTTTAATTTACCATTCATTTCCACCTCCCTGACAATCTCTTTACTATACTTTGACTAATGTCAAAATTGTAAGAAATTTTATGTCTATCAACATCAACCAAATCCTTCTCGTTACATTTAACCATCTTATTCACTCAATCAGTATTGTCAGATGTCATTTCATTAACATTGTCTCTTTCATTAAATATTTGGCTATTTCGTAATTGCGGTAATTTCCCATATTCCTTAAGATACCATTCTTTGTAAGGCTATAACCAATCACACTTTTGAAATAGAATAATAACAATTATATAAAAGTGTAAGTAAATTTGCAAAACTAGTCAAACCACAAACAATTAAAAGACAAAATACAAACTAGTAGTATTGCCTTATAAGCTTACCAATTTTTGAATGCAAGGAAGATTTATAATCTTGACAAAAAAAAAGAAAAAGAATATGATACAAAAATATTAGCAAACCTTTGAACAACAAATTTAGTCAATAAGAACCACCGACTAATATTAAATACAGATTAAATGCCAACGTATATGAAACACCACAAAAATTATAAACCAATATCATTCTGGTAAATTATTCACGATCTGGCAATACTATAATAATAGAAAACAGATCATAAGCTAATTATTAAAAATTAGTTTAATTGCCAGTCACTAAAAGTAACCATAATCCATTCATAAAATAAATTAAGTATAAAGTAAACATTTAGAAGAATAAAACTTACTCAATCCAAACTTATAAAAAAACATAAAACCTGTAAAAAGTCTCAATACATAAAATAGTCTCAAGAGCAAAACATTACAATGATAAAACATTACAAAATAAAAATTAACAAGACAGTAAAATACGCAAATAAATGCAAAATACAATAATATTTAATAAAGTTTAAAAGTGTATATTAAATCCAATATATATATATATATATAACGAAAATACATAATACAATTAAAGGGCTTTACAAAATAACTAGAAACACAGAAACAAAAATATAAAATAAAAGTAATTGAAATTCCTTAAAAAGTAAAAATAAAAACAATAAACCTAACAAAAACCATGAATATAAGGAAACACACACAAAAAATTATAAAAAATTAGTAAATAAACATATGTAAATAAACAAAAACGTTATAAGAAACTACAATAATAATCATATTAATCCAATAAAATTAATAACATAGTAAAAATAGATAAAATAGACACAATTATGAAACTAAACATCTGTAAATTTTATCACATATATATATATTATACATATACATGATACAAATTGCTGTACACAAGAAGGACAACGATATATAACATTAATATACACACTACACATGTTAGTTACATGGTTGGCTTCATAACTACGATGCTGAAGCTAGCTAGTTGCTGGCTGGCTGACACATTGGAAGCAAGGATACACAAGGGTACTTATGGGAGGCTGATGTTAATGATATTGGTTATTACATACAGGCTGGCTATCATAATCGAAGGCTGGCTGGCTGGCTGCTGGGCTTATTACATATACAGATTTATGGACTACAGGTTACAGCTTACGCCATGCATGGCTACGGCTGTTGCTATTTGATAAAATGACACATGGTTGTTATTGGCTATCTCATGTTGGCTATATGCCACACACATGACAGCAATGATGGCTGGCTGCCACACATTATCCTGGCTGGTTATTGAGTTATTGAAAGCAAAATATAATCGCCAGGCTGGGGCTGCCATGCATGGCGCCACAAGCATACGACAAAGCAACACACATGTTGGCTGCTGTTGAATCAGCACACAGCCATTGCTGCTACTGATGATAATACATATATATATATATATTCAGTATATATATATATATATATATGATAATAATACATAAGAGTATATATATATTCAGTATATATATATATATACTGAAAATCTATGAAAAATAACTTAAAATTGTCCAAAAAGCAAAAAATCCAGAAAGAATGTAAAAAATGAGAGAAAAAATAAATGAAAATATGGAACCCAGCAAGCTTCAAAAGCAATAACGGACGGAGGACTGAATAAGCTGAGGTTAAAATCCATTTAATGGTACCAACCTTCCCTTTGCGATCTGGTTGGCTGAATTGGGAAATCAAATTACAAAAGAGTTCATAATTAAAAAAGATGCAAAAAAAAGTTCAACAATAAAAAAATCTAGTAATTCTAAAATTATCAACAACCTAAAAAATATAAAATTACTTACAAAAAACTAAAGAAATGAAGATTCAAATATGTGATAGGTAAGACGGAATATTCTTAAGCCTAAAGATAGATGGTAAGATACTAAATGAAAAAAAATATGTCTGTCAACACCATTACAACGGAAAAACATTTAAATCATTGGTTTGATTGGCACAAAACGTAAAAGCGACGCAACCATTGCTGGTAATAGCTGTATGGCAAAGAAGCATAATGGTCCAGAGAGAGTAAAATGTAAGCTTGGTAAATGCATATAACAAATAAACAAAATAAATCTTCACTTATTGTAGAATACTCAACAAGTTTCGACTTTGTGGACCCATTGTTGCGTGGTGGATCTGAAATCGATCAATGATTCGCAAAGATGCTTTAATATATCGATGTACATAAGCATTTAAGAAATCATTGATAATCATGATCTAAAACAGTTGTTGAAGCAATTTTACATTAAACTTGTCAATTTTATGTGTGTATAATTTTGTTACATGTAATAAAAAAAGCACAATAAAATATTTTTAAAATGGATCGTAGATTACTGTTCAAAAGGTATTTTAATTACATGGAATTCGAATCTCTTTGAATATAAATATTACTTTAATTAGTTCTATTGTCAACAACCTACAAAATCGAGATCTAAGAATTCTAAATGTATTTGAGTTAAGATTAGTTTTAATAATTTTGTGGATAATTAGGGTAAAGAAAACGAAAATATTTGTTTAAATTCCTCAGTTTTACTCTTAAAATAATTAAATCATTCTATGTTATGATAAAGAAGCAAGAATCATTATCATCGCTATAATTTATAAAAAAATGTAAAATAAAAATTGGCCAGACAATTATTTAGCTGACCCTCCTGAGGAGACTTTGAAATTTGGCTTTATAGAGATTTTGGACTGAAAAACTATAAAAATTCTTCTGATAATACAAGTTTAATAAGAATATTGAATTTTTTCACGTTTTATTGTTTGATTTAAAATGATATTTATTGTATAAAATTGCAAGAACTTTAATTAAATTCCTTGAATATCTATTAGTAGTTAAAAAGGTCTCAAAACTCTACCATGTATAGAAGAATTTCTTGTTCTTTTCTGTTCTTTAATAATTTCTCAAACTATTTTTACTAATAGCAGTATTTTCACATTGGTCACTAGATTTTTTGAAGAATGGATTGTAAAGCTACAGATTTAGTGATATAGCTGTTATACTCATCTGCAATTCTCGAAATTTGACAGAATTTTTGTGAAATTTTGGTGTTAAGAATATATACTCATTCCTTATAAAAAATGTGCATATACCAAGAAGTGGAGAGTGGATTTGTTACGAAACTTGGCATGAAGGCATGTGTTAGAAAGATTTGTAAGCGATTCGAAATATCGAGTGATTGCGCATTGCGCATTAGCACGAGAAAGTTGAAACTTATTTATTGAAAAAAAAAGATATTCTCAGTTTGTTTACGCGTATTTAATCTTTTGCAGAGTGATGATTTTTAACTACAGCTGCTATTTCACCTCTGACTACATTACCATGAACAGCTGTTTTATCGGAAAGGAGAAAATCCTATGGATTATAGAAACAGGGTGGTTGCTCTGACGAGTAGCGGTTCATCGCTTAGCCAACCAAATTCTTGCTTCAGAAAAATGATTCTGACTTTTCAGAGGAGGAAATGTTGAGATCAGGGGACAACAAAGGGGTCTGTTACACAAAGACCAGGTTCAGAAGCTATCGATAGACAAATAGTCAGTCTAGATGACAGTCAATACATGACACGCAATGACAGCCCCAACTGTCTTATTTCTTCCACCATCCATACACAGGTAGCACCTTCTCAATACGGCCTCTGAGTCGGCTCTCGTACAATCGAAGGGCACCGGATGAAGTGACAAGTATACGGGAAACTAATATGTATTACCATTTACACCGCTCACCGTCGTCTCCATTTGAAGAAGTGTCGTGCTCGAAAGGAATGGATATGGGAACTAAAATGGAATCAAGTCAGTCTTCAGCGATGAGATTCCAAAATTGAATATAAGTAGTGAGTACCAGGTGCTTTGTGGTGGGGGGCCTGAGGTGAACGTCTCAATCTTACCTTTGGCTGTACATTGGAACACCGCTCCTACATCTCAGATGTGATGGTAAAAAGGTGCCACTGCTTCTTACCACTCATGATCATTCCTAAAATTAATCTGTGGCAACCTCATGACAGTCTAGAGGTACGTTTCTTGAGCCATTCTTCTGCCTCACATCTGCTGCCACTCATACCATGGTTCCTGGATGAGCCATTTTTCTTTGTTCAAGCAATGCTTCCACCCCCACACATCAAGGGTTTCACCAGAACTGGCCTTTCAAGTTACATTTTCACCTTTCTCTGCCCCTGACCCCCGGTGATTTCCACCGATCGAATATATCTGGGGATCACAAGGGACTAGAAACCTGACAGCTCAATGAGGGGATCGAATTGCGAATTTTCAGCAACCGTTCAACGGGATTTCGCAGGACACTTCAAGTAGAGACTCTGTATGTTTCAATACCTGACCGTATCACTCTGGCGCACTCATCCATACTAGAGGTGGTCACAACAGGGCTAGGAACCTCCATTCATTTGTAATTTTTTTCCACAGCAAATGATCATTCTTTGGTTTCTTTAATTTTGAAATCACTTACACATCAACGTTGTAATTTACGTGCATGCAAAATTTCTATTTTATTCAGAGAATTCTTTTTTGGTGCGTAATTGTTATGGCAATGCATATATTGTGACTCATATATATATATGTTATGTATATATACATATAACAAATTAAAATTTATGTCTAATTATGAGATACGATTATGTTGAGGGAAAAATATTTGAGCATTAGTTGGTGAAACACTGCAGTGCATTCTTATGTGGGTTTGCACCGCATTTAAATACAATTCTCAAGTGTGTCATTAAACAAAGTTATTTAACTGGAAACTTGTACCAATAATAATAATAATAATATGATATTGAAATAGAATATTTAGAGATCCACTTGAGAAAACAATTCGTTGAGATAAAGAAGATAAATGAATAAAATTATGGAATATAGAATATACTTTTAAAAATACAGCATTAAACGTAACAACTGTTCATATTACGAACTCTAAAAAAAAAGAATTTTGGTACTTTATTATATAAAAAAAAGAAAATATATATACAATATACACATATGGTGGAGTAACGCTCAGAAAAAAAAGATATTCGAGCTTTATGGCATAGATGGTCTTTACGGGTTAAGATGGCCATAGTGCGCATGGAAACTATCTGTAATCCTATTATGCATCTACATTTCCAACTACGACATAATGAACTCCTATGTAAAAAAAATTAATACCTAATGCTTTTCAAAATTCGACGAAATAATGAAAAAGAAAAGCTTTACGAACAATATGTAGAACATTATTACTAAACATTTTTTTAACACTTATCACTTTTAATGACGCAAAAAAATCATGTTACTCAAATATTTTGATTTGACATTTAATAACATCGCATCCTGGAAACAATGAAAGGTTACTGGAGGTCTTCATAAAGTGATCACGATGGAAGCAATGAGGACAGCATCCCCTTACACAAACTTACCACCAATCCTACATGATGACTTCGAACTCAAACAGGCTTAAAAGCCGGTTTTCAAGTAACGTAGTGCTCAACTCACAACTCAATCCTTGGCTGAGTTTCTACCGGATACAGTGCTTTATGAGTTAATATTATTAAAAATGAGATTAAAAATAATTTTTCAATTTAGTCTTACGTTTTAAAGCTGTGTAGTAAATCTTAAGTAATGCTCAAATTAGAGCAAATCCTTCATGCATTCCAATGAAAATAACATGTAACACTTTTTATATCAAATATTTCTATAAATCTTTAATCTTAAAGAGAAAAAGTATTAGTTTGGTTTTTTTTTTATATTTTTTTTGTTTCGAAAAGAAATTTATATCTTAGATTGAAAATTTCTTGTAGCAATGCTTTTCAAATGTCTGTCTTAAAAATGTAAAGTGAATTCTACTTTTTAAAAGTTTTGGCTCTTAAAAGAGCCTTTTTTGTTCATTTTTTCCTTTTCTTTTTATTAAAAATGTATCAGTTTTAATCTTTTTTATTCTAGTATTTTGGTTTTTTTATTGGTTTATGTGTTAAAAGATTTTTAAATAAATTGTGTGTTATTCTTCGAAACAGTTCTAGTCAATACAAAGAGCCATGCCTTACAGATAATAGTTGTTCGTTTTTGTATGTTCTTTTTTGCGCAATATGTGTACTTTCTTCTTTTCTTTTCGACAATTGACCAATGAGAAAATTAATTACCCTTGGTCTTTATTTTTTTTTATTACTGAAGGCTTTGCATTTTTATGATTTATTTTTCCTATCAGAGATGCTATTAAACTCATTCTAAATTCTTTTAAACTGAGTTTTTAACTTAGTTTGGCACGACTTAAATATCAGAAACACAACGATATCGATGATGCTAAAGAAGAATTTTTTGTCAATTTCCTAGTTCGTGTAGCAAAAGTGTAGGTGGATGCCCTGCGGTCTCCTAAATCAACATATCCCATGTGCTTGTGGTAATCTGACACAATTTTTGCTTGGAAGTGGCTAATTTTTCTTTTTCCCATTCAGCAAAGTCACCATCAGATTTTGTTTGAGTGTCTATCAACAAAATTTCCTTCATCTGAATATTTCATCAAATTCTCAATTTCTATTTCTGCGAGAAATTTCAGATTCATTCAAAAAATTCAAAGAAAAAATAAGAGAAAAGAAAAATCCATCGTTCATAGACAGCATAAACCCATTCATTTCCAGCGTATCATATTTGATACTTTTGCGTTTCCTCTCCTGTGCCCAGCGTATAACATTTGATACGCTCCGTGAGTGTCTTCTATGGCCCAACATATCAATAGAGATACGCTTAATAGGATCGTTTTATTTGGTTTTTTAATGGTACTATATGACGTTACAATATCGAGAAATTTATATCGATAGGTTATTTGGAGTATTGAACTTGGTGATATGGGGTTAGATTTCACTTCTGGCTATCATGAGAGGGGGGTAATTGTTAAAAGCACTTGCTGCTGTGCGGCTCTTTAAATGTAATGACATGATTTAAAGGGTGCACTTTATTCGTTTTGCATTTTTCTTCCTTGCTTTTTTCTTAGAAGTTCGAATGAGAATTTATGGATGTTTATGGGGGTTAGGACTTTTAGTAGCATATACTTCCAGTTGTTCGTTTCATTCGGTCGGTTTTTATTTGTAGCGACAATCATGACGAAAAGAAAGTATATATCTGATACTGAGATTTGCGAATTATTGAATGAATCTGACTATAATGTTAGCAAAAGTAATACAAATCTGTTAAATGAAAATAAGGACGAAGGTGTGCCCTTTGCTCAAAATCTTGCGTGAAGCCACAAAAGTGAACAAAATACGTGTATAAGACATGTGACGTTGGACTATGCGTTTAAGAATTTTTTCTTATAAAAATACCAAACAACAAAATAAGATTCATTTCTTATATCTTAATATTCCATGTAATGACGCATCCCTACACCATGAAATTTATATAACAAAAGTAGGTATATTTTCTATTTTCTTAAATGATATGATTTTTTATGTAATATTATGATTTTTTTATGTAATATAAAACATACAATTTTTGATTTAAATCTTTTTTTTTCTTTCGTATATAACAGGTCAATTGAAAAGTTCCCGGTACGACACACAGATGGCGCTACTAGAATTAAATCCGTATGTTTCTTAGTTAGCACTAACCCTCAACAGATGCGTGTATAAATTTGACAGCTGTTGGATCATTAGTTTGTGAATCATAGCATTTTGAGTGAAGCAACTTTTATTATTATGAAAAAAATGAATAAAAAGGAATTTTGCGTGTTTATAAAATATTGATTTTTGAAGGGAAAAAATACAGTTGAAGCAAAAACTTGGCTTGATGCCGAGTTTCCGGACACTGCCCCAAGAAAATCAACCATCAAGGATTGGTATGCTAAGTTTAGGCGTAGTAAAATGAGCACCGAAGACGGTGAACGCCCAAAAGAAGTTGTTACCAACGAAAACATTAAAAAAATCCACAAAATGATTTTGAATGACCGTAAATTGAAATTGAATGAAACATCAGACACTCTAAAGATATCATCTGAACGTGCACATCATATCATTCACGATTATTTGGGTATGAGAAAGCTCTGTGCAAAGTGGGTGCCGCGCGAGCTCACTTTTGACCAAAAACAACGACGCGTTGATGATTCGGAGCAGTGTTTGAAGATGATCAAGCGTAATAAACCATAGTTTTTGCGTCGATATGTGACAATGGAGGAAACATGGCTCCATCATTTCACTCCGAAGTCCAATCGACAGTCATCCGAGTGGACTGCACACGATGAACCCGCTCCAAAGCGTGGGAAAACGCAACAGTCGGCTGGCAAGGTTATGGCTTCTGTATTTTGAGATGCGCATGGAATAATTTTCATTGGCTACCTTGAAAAAGGAAGGACCATCAACAGCGACTATTACATAGCGTTATTGGACCGTTGGAAGGACGAAATCGTCGAAAAACGGCCGCATTTGAAGAAAAAGAAAGTGCTGCTTCACCAAGACAATGGACCGTGTCACAAGTCAGTGAAAACGATGGCAAAAATCCATGAATTGGGCTTCGAATTGCTTCCTTATCCACCGTATTCTCCAGATCTGGCCCCCAGCTACTATTTCCTGTTCTCGGATCTCAAAAGAATGCTCACTGGGAAGAAATTTTCGTCGAATGAAGAGGTGATCGCAGAAACTGAGACCTATTTGAAGCAAAGGACGAATCGTACTACAAAAATGGTATCGAAAAGTTGGAGGGTCGCTATAATCATTGTATCACCCTTGAAGGGAATTATGTTGAATAAAAAAAAAACTAATTTTGCCAAAAAAATGTGTTTTACTGTGGTAGGCCGGGAACTTTTTAAATGATTTGTTATTACGTTTAATGGATTTTAAATAATATAAGTAAAAACAAAATTATTCTAATTAATAGCCGATTTTAGAGAAATTTTTTTCGTGAATTAGGCTTAATATCTAAAATCGTCTGGTCACAGCGTGACACTCCACGGTAAGAAGCCCGGGCCCAGGGAAGCACATCTTTTTTCTCCCTCCGGTAGCGAAAGGGATAAAGTCATCAAATGGAGTATTTTTTCGGATTTGTTCCTAAAGGTGGCCAATGATGAGGAATTCGCACGCAACTGATAACGTTGGCGAAAAATATCCCTACCCAATTACGGACAGTTGAAACAAAGTCGTGAAAAGGGTCGGCGAAATTCGTAAAAAGGTCTGCTAAAGAAAGGGGAAAGGAACTGTCTCTTGATAGCTAGGTACAGCAGTTGTACCGCAGCCGAAGTGAGCGACAAAAAATTTTTTGGTACAGCATATGTACCACCGATGTGTAAAGGTCAAGTGCAATTATGGTTATTTCAGCAATGTTAAGCTGATCAGCTTATCACTCCTCGATGCAGACAGCCACTGCAGTAATATTCTGCACTTCCTGGGCTCCAAACATTCGCAACAGACCCACGTTGCTCCTCCTCAAATTTATTCAACACGTGAGGAAGAAATTATTGAAATTATTTTGAATATTGTAGATGGCATCGTATAAAATGTTTCTAAAAATAATTAAATTAATATTGCTGTTAAATATACAAAATTTAGTAATATAGAAACAATAATTATCTATCTTATCATAAATGTTACTAATAATTATATTATCCTCAAATTTTAAATTAACATTTTTAAATTCACATTAGTTGTAATCAAATTTAAGTAAGGAGTATAAAAAGACTTGTCCAGTTTAACTATTGGGTTAAGATTTCTTTGAAAAATAGTAAGATTGTCAATATATCTCTGCAAATTGATATTGTTTTCTAAAAAAATATATTCATAAAAATGTATATAAATTTTAGCAACTCTTTTACTAGACGGAACACCTTGAAGTATACCTTCAATTTGTTTATAATCCTTATCATTATAACTACTATAATTTCCTTTTGGACTAGGATTTTTACTATAATTTCCTGATAATTAATTTGATTTTCTTATATGAAATAGAGCTATATTTTTTTTTAAAAAAAAATTGCTTAACTATTAGACTATTTTTAAATATTCCTAATTTTACTAATTTTAAGAATTTTTAATGTTTTGATTTCTAACTATTTTTAATGATAACATTCCAATCCAAACTATCTATGATATTTAGAAAAATCTTATATGACATTTTACTTATATTAGTTACGAAAATATTAAAAACATTAGTTACAGTTTTAAACTAAATGTTAGTTTTGTGAATCTTTGCATTTGAATTTATGTTAAGAAATTTAACTATATTTATTATATAACTAATTTTTTGTATGAAGCTTTAATTCTGTTAGTTATTTCTCTATCATAATTATTAATTTTAATAAAATCATTAATATTAATCAAATGTTTATTATTCATATTAGCATGAAGCATTTTACAAATAACAGCATAGTTACTACAATATAATAAAATTTGAGTTCAGTTTGTAAATTTTAAAAAATCTTTAATTTAAGATGTTATTTTTAGTTTTAAATTTCAAAAGTTTAAACTCCTCTATGATATAAACCTTTTCCTTTTTAATACCTCAAGAGGCAAATTACATTTAATTGCCAACATGGTTAGAATTGTAACTATATTTTTTAATTATTTTCTAACTATAATTATTGTTATTAAAATTTATCCCTCTGAGAGATACCTTTACTCTTGTTTAATTTGTTTTCAAATTTTTTTTATTCATAGTAATAATTAGATTACCTGTAATCACATATTAGCACTCGTCATTTATATATTTATTATAATCTTCACAATTACAAAAACACGTGCACTGAAATTCTCACAATTATTTAATTATTAATCATACGCCTCATATTTTTATTATTTTAAAAATCTTCCTTAATAACAATATTATTAATAGGAATGAAATTTTTATGCTCATTAAAAATATTATTAAAATTGATTGTATTCTACAGAATTTATTGATAAATCTTTTTTTCAATAATATTTTCTTAATTACCATAATTATAATCATCAATTTTATATTTATGAACTAATAATTATACATGTCCTTGAGAATATGTAGGCAAGTACTATCAACTTTTTTAAGTTTAAATAAAATACCTAAGAATTTTAGTTTCTCTTTTTTTCGGGCCAAAAAGAAAGTATTTAATACTTTTAATAATTAAGAATAATACCGCGTTTCAAATTAAAAATTCAAAATATCTATTTCTTGTAATAGCCACCTATCCATACAATTTGCTCTTATTATTTCTACCTCTATTTTTTCTTCTATTATTTATATTCTCGAAACATTGAGGAAATTGTAACTACAATTCCCAAAAACTGTTATTTGTTGATATCTTGCTTAAGAAAATGAATTATAGTTTTGTTATAATATTCATAGCATTTATATCATATGGATATAAATTATTGTAAGCTATTGTAGTTTTTTCAAACCAATGTCCCCTTTTGTAATTAGGTACAAACTTAATAACAATTAAATCACCTTTTAAAAATTTATACGTTTTTATTATCCCTGAAGTTAATAGTATCCTACCTATGCTGATTAATACGTATATTAATATTATTGAATGCTTGTCCATTAATTTTTTTCATTTACAAAGACTGGTATTATGAACGAAATTAGGAACAAAAAGAAAAATGAAATATACAAAGAAACAAAAGCAACGTTAACATCGAAAAGTTCATGGGATAACCGGAGGTCTTCTCGCCTCCCAATATATTGATGATTCCGTATCGCCGTAGAAAGCTCCAAGGTTACGCAAGTGGTATTTGTCCATAAGCTCATTCCTTTTGCCATACAGGCAGCCTCGGTAAGAACACCAATGCGATACAAATGGGTAGCAAGGTATATCTAAAAGACAATTAATTCTTCCATATTTGGTTTTTATATTAGGTAAGAGCTGATCTTGGTACGTCGACCGCATGATTTGATCAATAAATAATTTTGCGCTGACAAAGGTTTTGTACAGTGGATCAGGCTACCACCATTCTCGGCAAAGAAGTATGCCTGCTCATTACCATATAAAATGCGATTGCTAGGGATCCATTGCAAAACAACATGTTTTCAATGAGACTTCAACAAAATTAGCAGCATTTGACAAAGAAAAATTTCTTTTGATATTAGAGCCTGAATAGAGCTGATAGATTGATAGTAGAACTACATTTTTAATTTTACACAAATGGCAAGTTAGCTGTTTAAGAACAATGCAAATTGCCTCCACTTGTCCATCAAATGGAGTACTGTACTTTCTAAAAGGTGCACAAAAGGAAAATAGTTTTGAGTAAACACTGACTCCAACGTTCTGATGTTTTGAAATCTGATATTTTGAAAACTGTGAACCATGTATATAAACCGGTAATCACTAAATTTCCGGATATTTAGCCTCAATAATCTCTAAGGCAATGCTGCACTTTAGTACATTAGGAGCAACATCCCCTTTTGATACGGGCCGAATCAAACTCAAGCTTGCCTCAACGCTAAAAAGGTCCATGAGATTTCTAGGTTTCGCTAGTAGTATTTTATACTGACAATCAAAGATTTCTCTATGAGCTAAGACCGTCTGAACAAAATCATCCTGATTTTTGAGGTTTCTATTTTCGAGTTGATAATCCCTCCAATAAATATTTTCAACTCTAATTAATTTTTCATAGAGTATTGAAGCTCTTTCTTGTATAATATTTTGAATTAGCTTGTTGTTTGTGAAAAACATCATTGTCTCAATAGGCGCGGATTTCACTGCTCCTGTAATAAACCTTATTGCTAGGTTCTGTAAGTTTTTTAAGCAGGGAATTAGAGACTGTTATAAGTCACTCACAACAGTACATCAAAATTGGCAGCAAAAAAGTTTTATAAGTAGTATTGATAGTGGATCGGGAGCTACACCACTTGGCTCCTGCCAATAGCTTCAAAATAGTCAATCGCTTTAAAAAACGTTCCGAAACTCATTTGTTGTGTTATTTCCAAAGCAACTTCCTATCAAACGATACACCTAAAAGAGTAAAAGTATCAGTATGGCGTTATTTCTATATTTCAAATCGTGATAGAAAGGTCTCTGTGTTTAGGAAAAAGATTGCATTGCTGTTTTTTCCAAGTTAACAGTCATATTAATTGCACCACACCACTCTGAAAGGACGTTAAGTGCTTTGTTAAGCTTCTCCTTAATAAAAGAATCTGCATTTTTCTTAGGTACCTGGATCCCGATCAATAAATCATCTGCAAATAGAAGACACTTAGCTTCACCTATTGCATTTAGGGACTCAATTAGATCATTGACACAGATATTTAACAGTAAACAACTGCTTACGACTCTTTGTTGGAGGCCGAAATTGAAAAAAAATTGTAAATTAAAATGTTTTGAAAATTCCTTTCCGTATTTCATTCTACATGTCTTGGTCAATAAATCGAATCTTTGACCAAGAAAAAATCGAAACAATTTAAACATATTTGATGAAATGCCAAAATTCTGTAATTTCTGTAAGAGTTTCTCCTTCCAAATGGAATCATGTACACACTTGAAATCGACAAATACAGCCGTCCGTACGCTTCTTTTATCCAATGCATCTTTAATAATCTGACTAAAACGAGTAACTTGATCATTTGTTGATCTATTTTTATGGAAACCAGCTTGTTCCGTGGCAAGTCGATTAAAATTCTCTAAATACCAGTTTAACCGGTTTATCAAAAATCTCACCATCGTCTTACTCACGATACTTGTAAGAGAGATAGGTCTATAGCTACAAAGCAATTTAGCGTCTTTATTTTTCTTCAATATTGGGATAATAATGGCTTTTCTCCATAGTGAAGAGACCAATCCAGCATTCCATACATGATTAAAAGCTCTTAAAATGTCCAAAAAACTCCACATGGATATTATCTTTACCCGAAGACTTTTTAACTTTTAATCATTGAAAGGCTAAGTCTAACTAATTCCTGTAATTTCAATTGAGCACCAAAAACATCGTTTAGATTTGCTTTATTTCTTCTATCCCTCCTGGTTGATTCTTTCAAATCTATCTTTAAATACTTCGACATTTTTCTTCCAAAGCTACTGTTTCTCTGAGTTCGAGCATAATTGTTTCCAAAAGTATTTGCTATATCTCTGTGACAGGTCCGAGTTTTATTTTCAACAGAGATTGGTTCTTGTTTGGACATTGTTTTTTTTATTCTGGATTTTTATTTCCTCTATACATGAGGACAATTTAAAAGTCTATAATTTTTTGGCAGAAAAAAATTATAGACTTTTAAATTATCCTCCTTATATTTTGCATTAGAAATAAAATTTTCAAACAACTTCCACTTGGCATCTAAAATTGCTTTTCTAAAAACTCCTATTTGTTTTCTCCAAGAAGTTACGTCATTTGGTCTTCTAGTGAGTTCAGCCTTTCCTCTAAGCCTGTCAACAAATTCTGGAGACCAGAAGCATTTATAGGTTTTGACTTTGCCTCTAGGGATACAAGTCCCTGCACATTGTATGATAGCTCTGTTTATTTTATGTACGAACCTATGAGGGTGACAAACAAAATCCAATTTTTCTTCCTCTAGTTTTAGGTTCAAAAGTTCTGTAAATTTTTTCCAGTTAGCTTTCTTGAAGTTCCACGATAACTTTTGGCAATTGTTTTCAGCCATAGAGCTTGGATTGTTAATACTGATATGGGCAATAATTTGCCAGTGTCCCGAAACTGGATCTTCAATAATTTCTCTTTTTGTGGTTATACCTATATCAGATGAAACACTTAGTAGGTCAGGGGTACCACATGTACCATCATAATGGAGAAATGTATATTGATCATTAGCATGATATATTAATTCAAGATGGTTAAAATTAAGGAATTTCTCAAGATCTTGTTATGCAGCATTCAAATCCTGTTATCCCCAACTTTTTGAATTTGAATTAAAGTCGCTAATTAAGATTGTCTTTTGATCTATGATTAAGATTGATAGGTCAGCCTTACTACTAGGTGGAATATAAATGGCATAAACCCTAAAGATGCATTTATTTTTCCATACATTAACAATTTCACTTTTATCTATAGTTTTTCCCATAGTTTAAACAACCTCAAAATCAGTTGTAAGACCTCGTTTAATTCCAAACAAGATACATTTGGCAACTTGTCTAAATTTACGTAGGAGATAAATCACATACCCTGAAAAAGGGAAAAATTTACACTGCTCATTAGTAAGATTTACCTCCATAAGGGCAAAGACATCAATGTCAAATTTTAAGACATTTTCTAGAAGGTCAACCTTCTTAACCTGGGGCAAATGACCCGTATTCCACTGGAAAATGTTAAAATCCAAAGATTTACATCGGGCAGCCCTGAGATGAGAAGCAGCAAAAAACTCGCCGAAACTGTAGACCACTTTGCCATTGCAAGAACGTTGTCCAGGGTGCAACGCTAGGAAGTAGGTCTACATTACACCCACATAATATATATATATATATATAACATTTACCAATACTTTTACTATGGCTTAGATTTTTCAGAATTCTGTATCATTTTTCGGTAAGTCTTAAGAGTTTGGCTCAAATTTGTCAATAATTTGCCGAATTTAATTTTTGTTCCCGTATTGGTAAGAGCCCGAATTTTTGTTCCCGTATCGGAATTTATTGTAGTTATTACGATAGCACATTAGTTTAAGATACTCAAGATGAATCTAGGAGAGTGATTTTCGCCATCTGGCGACCTTACCCGTATACTTCAGTATTATACTTTTTTCCCATTTACTTTCATGTGTAATACGTTCGTTAATGTTTTAAAAATTATAAACGCCTTAAAAATTTTTTATTTCTTATTTTTTCATCCAAATGCGCTTACATATTACCTCCAAGTCAGTAAAAATTCGGAATTTCTGGCAAATCTGTAAAATGATCTTTAAGATTTCTTCCCTCCAGCCATATGTACCGAAATGGAATTTTAATTTACACATTGCTAGATGATCAAATTTAATTTAGGTCAGTAAGTATGGTAATCATGGTCCAGAAACAAAAATGGCGGCCTTTTTTCCAATGAAATTAAGAAGTCAAAAGTGAGATTTGGTTATCTTGAATAACCTTGCAAATTTCTTTCCATAACTTTCATCCTTCTTTCACATTTAGCCCTCGTTCTGCAAAGACATCATTTTAAATGCAGAAAATGGTGTCTAATAATACAATAATCTTAGCTGCATTTGAATAATTCAGACAAGCATTATTATATTTTCATTAGTTTTAATTAATTAAGAATTATCTAATTCATAATTTTTTTCAATATCAAATGTATACCATCTTGAAAATAATGGGTCTTCATAAATTATAGAATTATTTAATGATGTGAAAATATACTTTTACCTCAAATTTCACAATTATTTTGTTTTTCTAGTTGTTATTAAGTTAAAAAATAAAATGCAATATAAAAAGAATATGAGAAATAGCAGCATTTTGCATTTTTTGGCGTCCATTTTTCTTCGTTTAATGAAAATGGTCGACGATTTATACTTGTACTTTTTTCTTTTCATTGCATAAGAAAACATCTAGGAACTTATCAAATGATGGAAGTACACATTTGAAGCAAAAAAACTCATTACCTAACTCAGAGATTTCCTGCTGTTCCAGATATAGAAAAGTGTCTGACAATCTAAGCCTCGTTCCCAAATCCAAGCATTGTCATTATATACTTTCTCTTCAGACAGAAGTAACCGGTAACAAATTTCTTTTCTTTAACCAAACAAATCAACCCCAAAATTGCGAACATAAAGGCAGATAATTTAGAAACTCTAATTTTTATAACCTAAACATAATTCATAATATTAGAAAATTTATTGAGATGCCACAGATTTATATATCATTAAACCTTGTATATCTTTTAAATGTAAGTTTTAGAAAAGATCAAATTAGCCTCATAGAAAAAAAATGATATAGTAAATGAAATAGCAAAGGAAATAAATTTAAATCCAATGAGAACGAAGCTAACAGTTCATATATATAACTTTAAAGGTTTCATAATTTTAAGTACGTAATTTATAAAATAGCTAAAAATAGCTTTTAAGTACTTAATTTATATATTAATTTTAAATATAAAACTTAATTTATAAATATAAAACTTAATTTATAAATTTTTAGATTAAGCTGTAACAAATTATTAACTGTGACATATAGTGAAAAAGAAATAAAAATTCAGTAATATTAAACGTTACATTTACATCTTCACTCTGATTTAATATTAAAGTTAACAATCCAATTATAAAACGTAAAATCTGTCCACTAAATTAAGATTCACAAATTTTACATTTCCATACATTAACATAATTATTGGTTTTTGCAAAACCTAATTTAATTTAATATTAAATAGTTGATTATTTATCATCTTACGTGTTTTGTACCTCTTCTTACTACAAATATTGTGAAATCAATTTATAACATTTTTGTATTATAATTGCAATCCATATTTTGAAAACTTTCAACCATATTAAACTGTTATTATTATGTAGACACACATTACTGTTTTCGTTGCTAAAAGTATATTTAATACTGCAAAAGATTCTTGTTTTATATTTCCTAAGAGTTTATCGAAAATTTCAAATTATAAAAAATTATTTTTAGCAAACTTATGACTTGAATCATAATGACAAATAAATTAATCCTACTTTTCTTAAAACCCTCACACAGAAAGCCTACTGCAAATCTGCAAAACAAAACAAGAATGTATTGAAAGAACTCATATAACCTTACTTAGACAAAGCCACAACTATCAAGAAAGCCAAATGGAAATCTTGATTGCAAAAAAAAAAAAAAAAGGTTTGCAAAAATTCAAACAATACAAAATGTAGATTATGAAAATTTCTCATCTTCAAAAAGACAATCAAAACTTAATATTAAATGTCTCTCAGCAAACCTTTTTTTTTTAAATTGAAAGACAAAGAAAACTACTGTTATAATTAACCAAGAGTATAGTAATCAGTTACCTACTATAAAAATGAACCTATTAGATTAAAACTAATATTCAAAATGGTAAGCTATTCATACTCTTACATATACCATTATAATGCAATACTGAGCATGAGCTTATGAAAAATAGCTTAATTGCCAGTTACTAAATTTGAATTCGAAAACTCATTCATAAAATTATAGTAAAATTAATAAGAATTATACTATCCAGATTTAGAAACGTAAAGCAACACATAACTAAGCATTGACAGAATTTATAAGAAAAGTTTACAAAAAGCAAAAAATAAATAAA
>BMAW01025739.1:70545-93789 GCA_019974015.1 Nephila pilipes
AGGAAATATAAAATCCGCATTTATATGTATTGTATATATATTGTACATTTGTATTAAAAATTTGTAATGTTTATTAATTATCTTACGAATAAAATATTTAATGTATTGTGCCTGTAAAATATTAACTGTTTTCCATCCTGGCGGAACCCTTGAAGCTTTGGATTAGTGACCAAAATTATTCAGCAATGGAAAAAAAAAATGAGTTAACAAGTTTCCATGAGACTTTCCATATCATCGAAATACAAAATTTAGTTTTTGTGCTGTTCTAAGGACACTGGCTCTATTAATGACGATCATTTGTGTGCTATTGGTTGTCACAGTCGCAGGGTATATGAATATTGTATTCTAATGAGTCTAACTTATGTACTAGTAAAAAGTCTGTATCTTCAAATTTGTAAATCATACCTTAATTGAGAATAGTCTTTCACGTAAATAATGAAAGATTCTAAATACACAACGAAATGACATTGGCCTGAACTTCTGAATATAAAGCAACACAAATACCTCTCGTTTCATTAACTTAGCACGTATGTTCTTTTCTTTTGGTTATAAGATTGATTCTTCGATTTATAGCGGGAATAAGGACCACTGTTTTTGCTTCAAAATAAGTGAAAGTTTGTATGCTGAGTTTTTTTTATTCAACATTATGCAACAATGAATGGCACAGAAACGTTATTTTTTTTTTCATTAGAGAACACTTGCAACCTTTTTTTTTTCATTTGTAATTGTTTCCCCCCTATATATATATATATATATATATATATATATATATATTGCAAATGTAATATGATGAAGGGAAAGGTTTGCTTTGTTACATTTAAGGAACGATGCTTCTAAATTTCTTCATTTCATCTATTTATCATTAAAATAAGCTGAAAACTGGATTTCAAACTATCGTGGTATCAGAGTTTTTTTTTTTTTTTTTTTTCTTAATGGAGTTTTAGACATTTTCTTTGTAAAATAGAAATAGAGAAGAAAAACCAATTTTCATTAATTATATCATAAATATCACGATGTATATATTAAATTAAATATGGTCTGTCATTCACGGTTTTAAATATATCACTACTAAGAATTTTCCTTTAAAATAATAAAATTGATAAAAAAAAAACAAGTAAAATGTTTTTGAAATGTGTGTTTGGATGCAATAGAAACTTTTCGCTCTTAAAGAGTTGAAACATGTTTAGTCTTTACGCTGCTCTTCTTTTCTGAACAATGGATGTCGCAAGATTTGATTTATGGCTTGGTGTTCATTGAAGTCAAAGCCAAAAAATCACAAAAGCGAACGTTTTATTTCTATGGTACACCAACATACATAGTTAAGTGGGAGGAAAATAAAGATAAACCCGTTCTATAGTAGTAAGCACTTTCGGGAAAGTATCTGTACCGATTCAATAGGACTAGAATTTTTCAAATATATCCCAGGGCCTGTTTTTCTTTTTTGAAACAAACCTAATAGTATATATATATATATATATATATATATATATATATATATATATATATAACACGTTTTATGACACACCATTCAAATCAGATAATTTTATGTCTTAACTCTAATTGACAATCAGGAACTATTATTTTTTTAAAGTTAAAATAGAACACAAATGATGGTTAGGAAATAATTTGAATTTGAATTTTTTTCAGAAGATTTCTCTTGAGTGATTAAATTGCCATATGTCTAAAGACTTGTTTAATGTGTCCTGTAAAATGATCCAGTTACATAGGCTTAGCAATAATTTTATATGCAGGTTACCCACTAAAGGGACTTTTTTGCCACCCTCCTAACTTCAGAACGGCTACTGCTATATCCATAAATTTTGATTCTAGGTATAGTAAAGTAGTCATGCGCAACCGAATGGAACCACCTACAGTGCCACCTGGTGGAAAACTGCGGAGTTAGCATTCTGATCTCAAAAACAAAGCGAGACAGTGAAAAAAAGTGATTTACAAAGTTGTACAGCATCATTGATTTAGTTCGAAAAGACACCTTGTGGGCATTAATGGGAAGTATAGAACGGTTAAAACGTGTATTTTTTTTTTAATTTTTTTGTGATTTCCTACACTGTGACGTGACAAAACGATCGGATAAAGAAAAAAAGTATCTAGTTATAACAATATACCTTTAATTGAGATGTTCAAACTTCTCACTGTCAGGTGCAATGCACATTTGGATCCCCTTTAAATGTCAAATTGCACACATTGGAGCATTGAGCATGACATAATAGCATAAGTGTCTGTAATGCGTTGTTAAAGGTCCTGCAATGTTTCGGAGGGTTCGCATACACCTGTTGTTTCATGTATCCTCATAGGAAAAAGTCTAGTGCAGTCAGATCAGGCGAGCGTGGATGCCACTCTTCGAAATAGCCACACCCAATCATTTGTTTCCCGAATTCCTGGTCGAGGTATTGCTTCAATATAGATGTGTTGTGAGCTAACGAGCTGTACAAAATCAGATATTACGTTCTATACCAAATATCGTACACCCGTTAACGTGCCATCGTAAAAAATTGGATCAATGAGCTATTCATTGTAAATTGCACACAAAACGTTAATAGCAAATCACATTTGATGTCGAGCTTCGGTAAAGCATCTACGATTTTTCAGTGCCCAGTAATAGGTGATTTGCCGTGCTCATGGCACTCCGTGAAATGCATGTCTCATCCATTCACACTAAATCTGTCAAGAATGTTGGCTGGACCTGGGTCTGATTCATGACAAAGTTGCCCCATACATAGCGTCGCTCGGCATCCCCGTCTAAGAAAACCTATTGAAGTGTTGATTGGTATGGATGAGAGCCAAAATCACTTAATTTTTCAAACCAGACTCTGGGAGAAGCCACAGTGTTGACTGATCACTTTTTTACGCATCTTGGATAAGCGCACGTATGCTAATATTTCATTGGATTGAATTTGCTGTCCTACCTCAGCTGATCTGCCAGATCGAGCACGAATATTCACACAGCCTGTCTCCCTTAAACGTGTTACAGCAGTTTAGGTGGATGGTTAGAAAGAAGCAGGTATGCAGGGAAGAGTTGCCTGTAGTACAACCTTGCTGCTGATCGGGCCTTGCTTCCACATTTACTGCACAGTAAAACCATCTCACGAAACTCAGTTTTGGAAGGTCTCTCCATGACCATGAGCATCAACATACTACAATCTCTTGAAGATATTTCTTTAATAGCTGTGTCAGGTGAACAGGCATAACTTTTCTTACGTATTTACATACTAAAAATATTACGAACACCAAATGCAAGTTGAATTGAGTTTATGTGACACTATTTTACAGGATCTACATATTATCTACTCTATTTTTAAAGACAATCAGTGCAATGATGTAATCTTTGAACCATGGTCCTTTTGATTGGGATCACAAGAGATACTACTGTGCCACATCGTGGTGCCGTGTTTTGCCCCAAAGATAATCTTTTCTCATTCTGTTCAAGTTTCGTGATATCACAGTGTAGGAAATTGCGAAACAACAAACTTGCGTTTTAACCGTTTTATTCTTCGTCCACAAGGTGTCTTTTTGCACGAAATCGCTGATGCTCTTCAACTTTGTATATCACTTTTTCCCACTGACTTGTTCCTTTTTGAGATAGAAATTCTAACTCAGCAGTGGCGACGTAGTTGGTTTCATTCAGTAGCGCATTGCTACGTACCTATACCTAGACGCAACTTTTAGGAATATAGTAGATAACATTCCGTAGTTAAGAGGGTAACAAGTGACTTTTATGAGCATATATGTTACGGCAACGTTTGAAATCCGGTATTCAACAGAATGCCTAGGCATTGTATATAAAGCCTAAAACTAGTCGATAATGTATGAAATGAATCATATTTCACACATTTTCAAGGCATTTTATTGAATGCCAAATGAGAAACCGGTAAAGTGTGAAATACATATCCGATTCGTTTCGAATATTACGAGGCATGACAAGTGACTTTTAACGCGCACCTCAGGCTTAAAATTTGTCAGTTGTAATTTGTGATTTGAACGGAAGTGTCAAAATGCGCAATTTTACTCAAGTTTGTTAAGCAAATATTATTTACTGTGCTCCCTGAAAAAGGAGAAGCAAGTTGTGTTGTAGAATTAGTCATGGTCTATAGACACGAAACATCGATTCGAAAATGTCATCCAAGCCTACCATATTGCAACAAATAGATTAATTTTAATTTATTATTTTTTATATGAAAATTTTGTTTCCCTTAATAAGAAAGATTTGAATTTTTTTTGTACAACTTTCCTTTTTCTTTACGTAATTTGAATAATTTTTTTTTTCAATGGCACTCTCAATATTTTTTTCAGAATCACATTTGTATTTTTGAGGAAAGCACTCATTTATATAATAACCTTATCATAACTTTTTTTTTCATACCTTGACTAAATAACATTTCAGTTGAAGCCTTGGTATTATACACAATGCCTAGGGAATTATGCAATATTTCTCATAATTCATACATCGCCTAAAAATGCTTGCTTTATGAACAATGTAATTCATACTTTGCCGGTAACATGTACTTATTTATCTCATGGGATACATATGGATCGTGTAGAATCGGAATCAAAAAATTTAAACTTTTATCAAATGTCATTTGTCTAATCTATTCTTACTTTAATTCACACAATATGTATAGTACAAAAACGTTTCCAAAAAACAAGCATAATTAGTACGTTGTGTTAGCATACTATTAATTTGTATTTTCATAAAATATTTTAAAAGATATTCTCGATGGTGTGAAACGTAAATAAAACGCTTTGTTGTTTGTGCAAGGGACAGTGTTTAAAGCTCAGCACTTATCATTTCAACATCGAGTTCTATGGTTTCTGTTCCCTATAATTTCAGGCTCTTGTCTAGCATTTTTGGTACATGCTGCCTCATGTAGAATGTTTGTTACAATTGTACGTTTTGGTGGGAGCTCGTCATCTTCATTATCGGGTAAGCCGAAAGAGAAAATTTAAGCAGGTATTTTTTTATTAAGCCTAGGACCAAGACCTATAGAAACTTTTTACAAAAAAATGATATCAAAACTAAAACTTTAAACATATGAATAAGACAAAATAATAAACAAAAATAAAACAATTTAGTATGAATTAAACAAACAAGGAAAAGTACATATATATATATTACTGTAGATGAGCAAACTCATACATAATGAAAGAAACGGTTCACTTTAAATTCAGCTCATTAATTACAATAAATTAATGGAAGGAACTTAACTCCTCGCCTAGCAATAATCTTGAATTAATTTCAAAAACGTGCTTTGAAATCGCAAACATGAATAAATACCTCCATGTGTAGATCAGAAAAGAAAAGTAAGGAAGGCTTTCCAATTTATTGTTTTCTATACAACTAACCTTGGGATCGTATCTGTGTTCTCGGATATTTAAAAAAAGGTATTAAACTATTGTATCACATGTGATAAACCAGAACCAAAAAGTATATATAAATGTATGTGTGTAATCAATATATTTTTTAGCATGGATTGTGAATATTGGTACAGAAAAACATTTGAGGAGTTTATATATTTTTTATCTTTTTTTTTTTTTCAAATATTTGTTCTTGACACGAAAAACAAAAAATTTAAGTCAAATCGCTAATGGATATTTAGCTTTACTTTTTAAACGAAACTTTTAATATAACTTCGTTGAAAAGGTAATTAAAATTTATTGTTTAAAAGATAAATATTCGTAAAAATACATTTTGAAAAATATTGATGATAGAATTTGATTATAAATGGTTACCCAAATATAACATAAACTTATTCAATACTCTTTACAGTTTATTTTTCTTAATTAACTGTCTATTTAAAAATTTCATCATTTATAATAATGGTTTCCAAAAGATTGAGGATTTGGTACGATACGCGCATTAGTTTGAATCATTTAAAAACTATACCCAACTGAATCTTATTCTTTAAATTTTTTACATATCATTGAGCATTAGAATTTGTTTCGTAAACTTTCTTTCACATTGTTAATTTCCAGAACGATAATACGGTAATATTAAAAATAATATTTAGGAACTTGACGAGTTTCAAAGATTCTTGCTTTTTAATTACATTACTTATAACATATTGTTATTAACAGTTGCTTACCAATGAACTCCAAATTCTAAGTAATAAAATTAACAATGACTTGAATAAATTCATTCGCGTATATTCAGTGACACAAAAATTGTAATAACACAATTAATTTTCTGATGATTTCCAGTACTGAGAATTTTTTTCCGATTGCCAAATTTTATATAACGATATATTATATAAGTATACATTCTTTGCGAATTTCATTATTTAAAAACTCCCAGCTAATATGTCTTAAAATTATGTAGTTCTACATCTCATCAGTGTAAAAGAACTAAATACAATTATAATTTTTTTTTATCTTTTTCTGTATAGATGTATATATTTATATTCTGCTTAATTTAATTAGTCAAATTGAGTGGTCCAGAACATTGCAAGAGTAATACCTTTCTTGTTTAAAACTACTATAAAGAAAATCTACTAATTGAATTTCTTTTCAGATTGAACGCATTTAGTTTTGCAATTGTTAATTGCTTATACAGTATGCAAATGGATGAAGTGAAATACATTTTCTATTAAAAATATTAGATCCAATATTAGATGCAATTGAAAAGAGGATGTTTGTTTTAAATTGCACTCATTATTTACTAAAGAGAATTACAGCAACTACCACCCCATTATAAAAGTTAAGGGGATTTCAATTTCAACAAGACTGCTTTTGGCTTAGGACGGTTTCTACATTAGCAAATTATTTGATTCAATCTAGCGGGATTTTACTATTTTCTATTTATTTGACTGTATCTTAAGTGAAGTGAGTTTACATACTTACACTGAGAATCTGGTGATTTTATTTAATTATATAAATTAATTATATTTCACCTTTGTACACTTAATGCAAAGCTAAGTAGTTATACAACAACTCTTGAACTATCAAAGTTATACAAATCTAATATTGATTAATAAATGTTTGTTTAGAAAGAGATTTTATAACAGTTTTTCAAAATATTTTTAATTATATTCATTATCAAAACTAGATGTAAAATATTTTTATTTAACTGGATTTCATTTGTAGTCCTTAAAAAATGATGTTCATTTAAGCAGTGGTAAATCCATGCTGTACAAATGAAATATATCATTAAATAAACATTTATAATGTAGATTAGGTATAGCATGCAAGATATATGCCGAATATAATAACTAGCTGTACTTAAAAAACATCTCATTCATCTTTACTTAAACACAACTCTTTCTTTATGTATAATTTTTCATTCCTTAGGTACACTCATAGAAGGACGATAAAGCCCATTAAGCCAAGAATATGAGAAAAAATGTTTTGCTCCTCTTTTGAACGATCTTTTTCGTGAAACGTTGAAGCACGAAATGCTGCGTTTACAGAAAAAATTCTGCACGCAAAGAACACAATCATGAATGACTTGGAAATGCAGCCTAAACATAGAAGGGGAGAAAACCCAGCTAATAGATGGCTGCATAAATGTTTCAGATTCAAATATAACTATGTATTTCTATTAATATGTAAAAAAAAACTTTGATATCTATGTAATAAGATTCTATTTGAAATAGCAAAATAAAGAAACTTGGAAATTTTTTATTATTATTATTATTATTTTCATTTGTATAAACTAAAGACCTGTTAGATACTCTAAAACATCACATTATAAATATTTATAATTCTAACAGAAATAAAAAGCATTTGAAATCAATGAGATTTACAGTGCTTGAACAGAATAATGTAATCATGTATATGACAACATAGTATACGTCGGTGTACGAAATATTTTATTACCTTCATTTAATCACGATTTCACTTTTTCAGTATAGGAAAAATCGTATTTGGAATCGATATAACTTGCATTAGTATCATTCCAGAAGCAACAATTTCAAGTCATTGAAATACAAAAATTAAAAATTCATATATATATATATATATATATATATATATATATATATATATACATACAAAGAGAGAGAGAAAAAAATGTAGTTGAAAATGATAGTATAATATTTTTTTTAATATGTGTAAATAATTAGACTATTTTATTTTTTCATTTTGAAGATTTTATTTAAACATGGATAAAGAGATATATTAAAAACTTTTTTTTTATATTTAAAATAATGTTTATTTTATGAAAACTTGAGGCCTCAATACTCCTTTTGATCTCAGATATCAATATGTAGTTATGGAACTTAATTTATCGGTAATTACCAAGGTATTTTAATTAATAATCTTAGATATTAATTAGCATTTATAAACTATTTGTTATGTTACGTTCAAAAAACTACTCGTAAACCATCTTTTAATAAAAGAGATTTAAATATTTTTTTATTTATGTTTTTATTAACTAATATTTCATATTTTTCTGATGTGGCTATTACGATTCATACTAACTCTGAAAGTTTGAAATAACTGACAATTTTTCCCTCCATTTTAATTGACTCTTTATTTGTAAATACAAGTTTCTTAGCTCAAAATCATGGGAAAATGATATAGCCTCCTTTTAAACATTATCTCTTCAGACATGTCCAGCAAGTACATTTACTTTACTTGTTTTAAATATAAATATCCTTCTCTTCATCCGATTGTACAAATTATGTGTCTTATACAAATAATTTATATATTTTATTTTGAAAGATATTTAAACTGTATTTGATATTAAATAAAAAAAATAAATCTTCCAAAATTATTTCCTTTAACTTTTATGTTAAATACTGAATGCAAGAGTTCATTTTTCTTTGATACTTTCTTCATTAAATACATATAACCTAACTGTTATACGTTAAATTTTTAATTTAGTTGCTATTCAAAAGGAAATGAGAAATATATTAGATTTTGTTATATAATTATTAAAGCTACGTTTATACATTGGAGGGCTCCAAAGAATTATTCTTTTTATATATCTAGTACATTATTTAAAGATAATTCAATTTTCCTTTGTATCGTTGTTTTTATGTTTTATTTAACGATTGAAAAATGAACCCCAAAAAAATATAATGCCAATCAATCAAGAAATTAGCATCATATTACAATTTTTCTTCAAATATAAAATCTGCAATTAGTATTCAATTTTTGAAAGGAAAGATGCATATTTAGAATCTGATTGATAATGCATATTGATTTTAAAATTAACATACCTTGTTTTTAGTTTTTAGACTTTATTTTAAATGATCATATTAGAAAATGTTACACAATTATGGATTTTGAATCACTTTTGAGAATCTTGATCGATTATATGTGTGCTTATCCTTTAAAAATTATTAATCGGTCTTAATATCGATGTAACATTTATGAGATACAGTTTATTAAATATTTACAGAAAATTAATTCACTTCGCATTTAATGTTATTAGAGAATATCCAAGAATGTTTCAAACAATATTCAAGAAATTAAAAGTATTTTAAATTTATATTATTTAGAAGGAAAATAATGTAATGAATTCATTTCTGAGTCTGACATACTACGTTAATATCTGAAAGCTAGTAATGATAATCTGGAATATTTGAAATGATGACTAACATGGAATATTACTTTTATCGGAATAATGGCTAATAAGAAATATTATTTTTACATGGAATAATGGCTAATATAGAATATTATTTTTAAAAACAGTTATTTTATTTTTTTCTCCTGTAATTTGAGAAAAGAGCCTTTCATACTAGACTTACATAAATTTCATTTTTTGACATATACATAAATTTAATTTACTTATTTTCCTTTTAAAAAAGTTGAAAAAAAATTTCAATTGATTAACAATATATTAATAATCTATATTTCGTATCAAACTCCGGTTGGTGTGGTGTGGAAGTTTGGAGAGAGAAGTACCAGCTCAAGTGTCGTCCTCGACACTCGACCAAGACTCAAAATTACGATATCTTTAAGTTGCTTCTGTGTGGTGTTAAGAAAACTTTTTAAAAAAATCATACAAAACTATAACTTTAATGGACTCTCAAAGTAATTGTTAAATTTTATAAATTAATATTTTTCGTTTGTTTACTTTTTCTTGAGAGTCATTTATAAGCGAATGGACAGTATGGCCCTTTCTTTATTTTACTTTCACGATATACAATTCTTCAAAGTTTACCAGACAGAAAAAAAAAAAGATACAAACCAACTTCCCTCTTCTTTCGCTGAATACTTTGCGAAAGTTAATAATTAACGATTCCAAACTTGCAACTTTTTTCTTATATTCTTTCTGAGTGTTATACCAGTTTCTCTTTATATCCATTAAATGGCGTATTCGAAGCAATGCTCTATCCATTCCGAGCGTAATCCAGTACGCTTCTAGACAATGAAAAGTTCTTTTGCTTGGAACATTTCGTAATTGGACGAGTCCCTTTTCGTGGTCCTGCATTTTGTGGAAGAACAGTCGTATCTTAATCCTCTAATGAAAGAGCAACCATTACAGACCTCGAAGCTCAACCAAAACGGAATAAAAAAGTACTCTCTTTTACCATTCCATTAGCAAATCAGACAGAAAAAGTACAGAATGGGGAAAGAGGGTGAATATAATGTGGATGATCGTAGAAAATACAGGAAATGGAAATAAATTCCATCAGTAAATATTGCAATAAAATCTTGCTTGGTTGCTGTGGGTCTTACGCAATTTATTTTTCCACATCATTAATGGAATATGGTAACTAAAGAATTTGCATTTCACGTGTTTCATTTAAATTAAGAGAGTTTTGCCTTATGAATTAAAGGGCTTAGAACTAAAACTTTTTATAAAGATATTTGAACCATGTGTAAATTCAATGATCATATCTTTAATTAACATTATGAGTGATAAGTAAAAGTACATAGAAAATCAAATAGTTGGATGGATGAACGTTTGTTTGGTTTTATTCTCATAGCAGAGCCAATTACTCGTTAATTTAGTAGTAAAGAAGTGTATCATGTAATAACAGTATTGAAAATGTGTATAAAATATGGTATTAGTTAAGAAGAGAGAAGTAAAAATAAAGAAAAAAACCACCAGGACACCTCTTGAGCTCGTCAGTCGTCCTCAGCAAAAACAATCTTTTGGGTACTTCAAAAGACATCTAATTACACTTCTAAATATATATATATATAAACACAGTAGTGTTCAAAATTAAAAATTTTTTCCAATTTGGTCGATTATCTCTAGAACTACTGGACAGATTTTAATGAAATTTGGTTTGTACTTAGAGTTGATATTATACAGAAAAATAACCACTAAACGATTATAATACTCACGCATGATTTTCTGTAACACTCATCGGAGTCACAAGGTAACAGCATGTGCAGAAAAAAAACAAAAAAATGGATTAACAGGGGATATGAGACCTTCTTACATATATACAGGCCTCTTACTGTATTTTTATGCTGGAAATAGAGTTTATAAATTCATGTTGGGTTACTCCTTCAGTAACTCTGTTTTCAAGTCTTAAATCAGAACAGAATTTCAGGACTTGAATCTAAATCAGGCCTCCAGGTGCTCGGAGGGGGCTTGTGAATTACAATTGTCTTCCCCAGAGTATCTCAGGCATGCTCTACAGTATTTAAGTCTGGATATCTGGCTGACCAACCCATCCGGCGAATACTCTCACTTTCCAGAAATTCATCGACCAGATAAGCTCTATGTGGCTTCGCATTGTCTTTCATTAAAAGGAAATAAGGACGAACTGCATTCCTGAAAAGGAGAACACAGGAATCCAAGGCCACATCCCTATACTCTCATCTGTCATAGTGCCTCTTCCAAAGATATGGAGGAGTGTGCGGCCATCCAACATGATGTCTGCCCAGACCATCGAGCCTTCTCTGTCGTAATGGTCAATTTTTTGGACATTGGAGGGAAGGTAGTGGATCTGTGGTTCTCTCCATATGAAAATACGGCGAAAATCACTGGTTAGGCTAAACCGGGACTCATCAGTGAAGAGAACGATCACCCATTAATACATGCTCCAATCTGTATGATCTCTGCTTCATTTAAAGTGGACTCTCCTGCAGAACTGAGTCGGATGCATACAAAGGGTCTTTTTGCAAGCAGTCCTCTTTCATGAAGTCTTCTGGAAGCAGTCACCCTTGAAACTCGGGTTATTGTGGTTCCATAAACTCATGAAGGACCGGAGAAGCTGCAGCATCCCTATTACGTCTCTCTATAATGGACAAATTGTAACATTGGGCTATTCGCTTTTTCTCTTCACTAACCTTGGGGACTTTTAATTAAGATTGATTGCTTTTTCTAAGCAACCTTTGCCCAACCAAAAATGAAACGTGAATATGTAGATAGAAAGCAGGTAGAAATGAAGTGAAGCGGGAGAGTTAGGAAATCCATATACTCCGACTGAAAGTCGTGATAGAGAGGCTGAAGGAGCAGTGGAAAGAGGCTGAAGGAGAAGTGGAAAGAGAGGCTGAAGGAGAAGTAGAAAGAGAGGATGAAAGAGGAGTTGAAAAAAGAGGTTGAAATAGGCGATTGGATTAAAGGTGTAGTGTTACAAGAGAATTAGTGTTCCAGATTTCTACATTTGTTCCAGAGTCTGAGTTGCAGTCGAGGAAGGCTCAGTGGTAAGAGTCTGTTAGATTATTATTGGTGGGTTGAATTAGGTTAGTAGAATCCTTCCCCGGGAGAGCATAAATAATTGTTGTTATATTAATTGGAAGTTAATAAATTCCATAATTATTGTTCTAGTGTCTCTTTGATTGACGTATTGTGTCTTAGTGTTTAATCATTGAATTTAGCTCTGGCACAAGAGGCAGCCCAGAACGGGCAGGCGTCACAAAATGTTGATCCTCTATGGCCATCATCTGACCATCTTGAACGCCCTTACCCAGGCTTTCTGTCGACGGATTCAATATCCTTGAACTGTTTCCATAAGTTGGACACGACGCTGGGCGTTAAATCGAATTCTCTGCAAATCTGGATTTGAGAATGGCCTCTTCTAGCCCCTACCTACAATTCGCCTCCTCATTCCATCATCTAAATGTTAGTGGTTACTCAGTTTTACTGTTTATAAATTTTAATTTAAGCGATTATTTTAAAAAAGAAAGAAATTCGGCGAAATGTGCTAGCGAACAAAATGTGGATTTTGACACGCGAGCTTATAAATTTTGTTTTTCGACTAGATCCGCCCCCACACTTCGTAGATGCTTGCGTATTCGACGAATAAGATTTGCATCTTAGTTTCGAAGCAATACTTTTACATTTCGTTCTATTTTTTTCAAGAAATACGACAAAATATGCAAATTCTCTTAATTTTAAACATCAGTATATATGTATATGAGTATATATAAATGGTATTTAAAGTTAAAAAGATAAATTGACAGAACGTCGAAAATCGCATTTAAAAGTGACTGAATTTAAGAACAAACATTAATCTATATGATTTCTAGATGAAATTAAATGCAATTTTTCTTTGTCTTAGTTGTTTCTTAGATTAAATCTTAAGCAGATGAATTTTAATTAGATGTAGTCTTTTACTTCGAATGTTTCAAAACAAACCGAATGTTCATATTTGCTCACTTAGAGATAAACCATTAAGCCTACAATTCATTAAAAGTCTTGCAATGGATCAGAATACAAATTGAATTAAAATTTAATCTACTTTGTAAGAGTTTAAACAGCAGGAGATTGATGTTAATGAGATTTCTAATCTTAACTGTTTGAGCTGAAAAAAATTTAATAATTCTTTTTTATTACATTTTGAAAATTAATCAATAATTAAGAAAGAAAATAAGAAAACAAAACTAGACAATACGTCATCAAAATTTCACGATATTATAAAGAAACAAATGTGTTCACTATTAATGTATCACAGATTATGAAACTTCAGACTGAATTAAAAATAAATATTAATATTTAACGTTTAAATAATTTTTTTTAAAAAAATACTATGTCTAATTAATCATAAATATATTCAATAGTACGGTGCCATTCATGTCATTCTATTTTTATTCGTAAACTTAATCATTATTATAATAAGCATGAAATTCGAACAAAATTAACAGTGATATTTCAAATAAAAGAGATATGCTTCAAATGTTACGGTGAACTAATATGCAAAATGTAATGGAAATTTTTAAATAGTGATTAAATTACTAACCAATGTTTGATGAATAACATAGAAAATATTGTTATTGTTATTTCAAATCTAATTCAAAATGACTCTAACAATTCTCCGGTATTAAACTTTACTCTTGATATTAACGAATCATTCGCTTCTTGTTTATTACCATAACTGAAGTCCCGTAATATGAAATATATACCAGAAATTTTAGCCCATTTCTGAAGTGAAAGAAAATAATATACCTTTCTTACATTCAAATAACATTTATTATGCAGTATAATTTGCGTCGTTATTGTCGTTTGTTACGATATCTTGCCATCGCGAGGGGAATTTGTCGATGTAATTTTTGAATAATCGGCCCATCTTTAGAGCAGAAGAACTCTAGTGCTTGGTTGACACCCGCATTTATTTAAAACATTTTGATAGGAACAAAACCAGGTGATAATTAGAAGGTTCTAGGTTTGGGGAATGTGGTAGATGCATGCGAATTTTCCTGGCTACTCTGAGAGTTTCTGAAGAATCGCCAAAAAGAACCGAAAATTATCATGATACATCATGAGGTGCTTCCGATTGAACACTAACAGCTTCTTAACTTTGAGTGATTTGCAAATAACTATTTTCTTCAGTCATTTGCTAGCAGTCTGATTCCGAATTGAGATTTTCGTTAGATTTTAAAAAACTCGTAATGTAATAGTTCTTGCTTATACATAGCATACCATATACTTAACATACATTTAATCAGATTCAGGCTTGGCATAGAGGTGGAGGAGCAATTGACTGAGGATCCCAGTACGCTATTTTCTGTATGAGAATTTCGCATGTAATCCACTTTTTGTCACCAAATATCATCGGATCCAAAAAAGGTTTTTTCATGTTCTGAGCATGCACACATGTACGTATGAAGACCTGATTTTGCAAATTTTCATTTAACTCATGTGACACCCATTTGAAATATTTTTAGCCCAATCCTAATAATGATGAAAATTATATTGTACGATAAAAATTATTAAATACATGGAAAAACGTATTGTTATTTTTTCGTTTTACATACAGATATAACTTTCCGATAAACATAATATATAACGGAATCAGAGTTTTAGTAATAGTTGCATTAAAATCATGTTACAAGCATATTTTTTTGTTATTCTATGGTGAAGATTTAAGTCGATTTAAAATAGGAACACATATCATTACATTGTTCAAAAACTTTTTTTTATACTTACTAAAGTAAAATATCCATTTTTTGTAAATTTTAGATCTCTAAAATCAAAAACCATCGATAAATTCTCTACCACGTCAGATATTTGAGTAATTTCACAGTTTACGTTGTACATATATTGCCATATATAATTTTGTTCCTATGCCGTTGTACATATATAATTTTGATATATGAAATAATAAATGAGGGAAAATATCAGCTCTTGTTCTTTGGATACTAAAATCAAACTTTCTATACATAGTAAATGATTAAAGATTGTTTATAGTTACCTAAAAGTAATCCTAAAATATACAATTATAGCGAAATATCATCATCTCTGACGATAAGGAAGCCCTAGGTTAGAAAGTTATTCCATGCTTGGATGCGTTTTGCATCTTATAAATTACTACCAAAATAAGTGGTTAAAATGATATCAATTCTTCTCGGTTTAGGAAGTAGGTACGCAAAGTACTGTTGCAGTATATGTCAGTGGGATAGCCGTTTAAGGCATGGCTGTTACAAAGAGTATAGGAAGTACATTATCTACGAGCTTTGTTACCAAGAGATAAAAACGTTTCTTAGTAACATATAGTGAACCCTAACAGCACTGTTCAACGACATTTACGCATATATACTCATATAACTGGGACATAGGAAGGCACTTGTGAAGGTCGTGAACAAAAGTAAACGTGAATTTGAATATCAATGTCAAACCTTGCTACGTCTAAGTATGGAAAAGGTAAAACGGTTGGTACTTACGGATCTCCTGAGAAGTTTACATTTGGAAGACGCAATCCTGATGAGCCGCATTACAGGAATTTCTTCTTTCCCTCCCCCGAATGTTAGTACATAATTATTCGAAATCTTAGAGTTGCAAATTATAAGGAATTAGGGGAAGGAATTATATATGTCTACGTAGAAATTGCATTCAATATATACCTAAACATTCGCTTCCTATATTCACATATGATGTCTTCCCAATGAATGGGGAGGGGGGGCTTTTAGTTACAGAAAGGCAGAACGTTTCCATCTGGATATTTCTGCAATGGAATAGTTTTATGAATGAAAGTGGACAGTTTCAGTATTAGAAGATTTCAACTGAATGATCTAAAAATATGTTGTAATAGATGTTGCCTACCTGCGGCAACACAAAGAGGTGTGTATAAAAAGAAAATTTTGTTAACTTGATCCATACTGTCGTATTTAAAAAGTAATATCCGTAAAATGTAAACAATGGAATTACTCAAAATTCTAAGTCAGAAGGTAACTTTAAGAGTTGTTTATGTATTCAGAGACCAAAAATCTATGAATGATGATTATTTTTCACTTGTGAAAATTTTTCCATGTTAAACAGTGTTACTAAAACTTGATTTTTAAGCTATTATAGATTGTCAAAATAACTGACATGTATAAAATGAAAAATAAAATTTACCTTGATTCATATTCGAAATTCAAAATTTATAGAAAAATAAACATTAACATTTCTTTTTGAATTCATTTTACTGTTAGATAAATTTAATTTTTTCATTCTTTTATTTCTTTCTATTGTTCAACTACGTAACATACCATTAACTTCTGAGAGCTTCAAGTTACTTTGTTCTGAAAGATTTTATTAAGTATATTCACATAAACTCATTTTCATTTAAAATTTTTAAATGTCAAGCTTGTAGATGTCTCTTTCTTGTTTCGAAAAAGTCTCGAAACCCACCACGCCTGTTAAATGTAATATGTATTTTAAACATATATTGGCACACACATGTTAAATGAAAAGTTTATGTTAAACATCTATTTTTAAGTAGAGTTGTCATGTGTTGACAACTTGTTATATTTAGGTTAATTTCTTGACTCTTATAGGCATCCTTGGTTGAATTACTTTGCAAAAGTAAGTACGTAAGAAGTGTACATATGATGATCATGTATTATGGGTACCTATTTGAATGCACATAGTTGCCTAAAGAGATAAATTTCTTTTTGTTTTATGAAAATCAAGACAGCCCACTTTTACTTATTTATTTTACAATTTATTTAATCTGAGCTATCCTCCGCAACAATACTGTTATATCTATAACATTAAAATACATACAAATTATATTCTTGTGATGATGTAAGCTAATAATTGTGAAGAAATAAGGCTTCCAGATATATAAGAATATTGCTACTTTAATTACAACGAAAGGCTTTGCTTTCAGAGTTTTTAAAATTTATATTGTGGGCAACTGTGATAATGCCTCTAAGCATACATATTAAAAATTTAATATAATTATATTAATTTTTTTGGCTTTAACTTATGTCTTTTTAATTGAGCTTCTAAAAAAATCTATTTTGTTTTTGTTTTTCTTTAATATTATAACTGTATTGATGTTCATTTTTTATTCATTAATTAAACTTACTCTGCTATATGTATTTCTTAATATCTTTCAAAGAATATTTTGTTACAACATTGGCTTGAAAAACACTTTATCTTTCATATAAGCGAGTCTGAATATTTACACACAATTAATCTATTTTACGGAAAGATAATAATATACCGTATTTATTTCTGATAAACACTTTCATACTCAAATACGTTTTAATGAAATAACGAAATACTGACAATATGTCAATGACTTGGGGATGAACGTAAACATAAAAAAAGAAATCTGTTGAATTATATGAAAGGAAGAAAGTGATAAAATAGATAAGCCCAGACCAGCTTTTAAAGCAGCCAGATCGGAAAATATGTAACATAAAAAAATTAAACATTACTGTCAGAAAATTCTTATGTTATAATACATTGATAAACACATTCAAACACTAATTTATTCAAAATGTTTTTAGATAGATTGACTACTTTTACAATAAAATAATACGTTTTAAGATTCTTTACTGAGCAATTATAAGAGAATGTGGGGATAAAATTCTATTGTAAATTAAGAGTAAGATTTCTTTTTACTTTAATCTAAAATATTTCGGAACAAATAACATGTCTTATGGGGAATAACAGTTTTAAAAATCTCATGTTTTGATGAAAAATGGTCGAATTGTTTGGCAAGAGCTTTAATTTATAATATTTAATATATTTTATTTCTTCACACTTGACGAAAACAACTCCCGCCAATAAAATTCAAGAAATTATACAATGCATGTCATAATGTTTTTATCAAAAAATCACGCTATATATATATGCAAGAACAAATTTCTTCAAAAATAATTTGCTTGTTTACATGAATATAAAAAGAGCCTTTGTGTCACAATAAATGTTCAAATTAGTTAATTTGTTTGAATATTAGAATTAATTGTACATACACAAGGGAATAAAATCAATTTAATGCTTTATATTTGAAATAGTACACTTAATATTTAATAATTTAAAGTAATTAAGAAACTTGTTGATTTGAAGGAGTGATAAGTTGCACAATCATAAACCTCTGTTCATATGACTCAGGTCAATAAATGAAAGTGATCTAAGGCAGCTTAATATTAATAATAACACTTTTATTTATAATATTAAATATAGTATTGTGCATAAGAATATAAAAGCTCTTAACACTCTTCCAAACAGAACAAAATCAAAAAGGAATTAGCTTAAACATATATAAATATAATAGCTAGAGAATAACTAAAAACATTCATCTTGTATCAAAAAGTTATCACGCTGGATATGATGCATAGCGGCAAAGAACTAATGTTGATTAACCTTTTAGGCATGAGTGCAAATGAGATCCAAGCATCCAACTAATGGCCACAGAGAATTCTGATTCATTGTACTATGGTTCGGGATGACTTCTAATCACTAGGATGAAAGCGAGTCCGGGCCGGCGAAGGAGAGAAAGAGGAGATCAAATTTGATAGTCGGCAGAAGACTGCAGTCGGATCACCAAAGAAGTCCTTTTCCTCTTCTGCTGTTCCATCTGATGGTTGCATGGGTATAAATACTGTAATTGCGCTCGCGATGCACTCGCAATTTGCATATCTGCGCATGTAGAAATAGGTTATTCTAACGTACCACCTCACGACAAGGTGAAAAAATTATGAGCTGCTCGAGGAGGCCTTGAAACAATTAATAACTTCTTTTAATACAGAATTTTTTAAAGGAAATATGGCTTTCTGCTTTAAAATATAAACATATATAATGCGCAATTTTAATCTGATGTAATTAGATTTCTCTATATCCTAAGTAATACGATTATGTTTAATGATACATTCTTCATTAAAGAGCATAAGTTGGTTCGTTTATAGGAGAGACTCATTTACTTAATTAACATTCAGTTTCAAGTAAAATAGGCTGGTTGTTCAATAAATTTGGTTTAACGACAAATGGTTCGCTATGAGAAACAGTTTTAAATTTCACTCTTTTATGAATGAACAAATTTCCTGATTGAAAAGGCAGAGTGATATTTTGTTACGAAACATATTTCAAAATGCTAAAAACTTTTCCTAGAAAAATTGGCTTATCTTGAATTAATTTATTTATCATAAAAGAAAATAATTTACTTCTGTAACGATATTGTATCAATGAACATTTTCTTGCATATTGAGAAATTCGCTATATTAAAATAGTATATAATTGATTTCCGGGAGCGATAATCATTATTTTATCCATCAGTTGTGGCCTTTACGAAATGTATTTCTCAGGAAACGAAATGTGCTTTCCAAAAGGTTTTACTTCCTCTTATTGAATATCGTCCAATAATCGATATTAAACTCTGGTGTTACGATGTTATACTTTTAGTTTGTGAAATTTCTTAACAATTGTCTTCCCGATGAATAACTGATTTTCTATTGAAGTAAAATTCATTACATACTCACTTGAGTTAATCCTTTATAGAGCGACAAAAAATATAATTCATATATAATATTATGAATTGTAATTTTAGTTGTATTATAAAAACTATAATTCATATATAATATATAATTTATAATTTATTAATGTATTAAGCACTCGGGTTACTTTTATTTCATCACGTTGAAACAAAGAAATTGTGCAGTTAACAAAAGAAATATTTTGCACTGAATATTATATGGCTATTTCAGGATAAATTGTGAAGTGAATATTTCGCTTCTCAGAAAATACGTCAAAAAAATCAAATTTACTCATTAAAAATTCGTACTACTAATTTTTTTCTTAATCTATGAATAGAAAAAAGCCTTTTCGAGAGGTGAAAAATGAATCGTAGACCATTGTAAAGTTGTAGCACAATCTAAAGATTATAACACAGGAATGAATATTAGCTAATATTCTACTGTACTACACTAGAAATTTTGCATTGGTATTACCCAAAAATAGTTATTAAGCTACTCTAGGTAGTGTTCCTGAATATTGTTTCAGAAGCTCCTATGTAAAAACACATTGTTGTATATTATACTCCATCAAAGTCATTGTGACAGAAATTAAATCTCCGGGTTATGAATGCATTTATCGTTTGTGTTTTTCGTAGTATTTTGTACAGAAAAAACTAAAATAACTGTAGTATTCTTCAAAACATTTCACATTCTTTAATAACATGTTTTGTATTTTTCCATTAAAAATTTTCTTTCTATTCATTAACATTATTTTTTTTTATACAACTGACTTTTTAATATTCTTTTTTACATTTGAAAAGCTCTTTTTGAATTAATGACCACTTTAATTGCTAACACTCGATATTTCAATAATTAAATAATAATTTTATTATTCAACATACTCATAAACTTCTTAATGGTGTTCCGTTCTTAGTAAAGTCTGTTACAACGAATTCCTTATATAAATTGACTTAAAACTTTTTATGCTATTTTTGAAACCTTAACAACGAGCATCTATGTAAAATTTAATTACCTATTATGTAATAATATTTTTTCGCTCAAGGAATCAGCAAATCATAAAAATTTAGAAATAAATATCTGTGGAAATGGATGAATTCTTTGAATATTTCTTATGGATATGAAAAACAATGTTATTAAAGAAGAAGAATCTAATTCCAATATTGCTTCTTTTCAAATATAAGAGACACAGAAGGATAATAAATGCATGAATATCAATGAGAACTATAGAAGTCTTATATCGTGAACAACAGATTTCTCTAGTGGGATTTTTCGCGAGATATTTCACTAGAACTGTTTTAGAAGCTTTCCCATAGCTACCTCATAGTTGAATTAGTTGCTGTGGACCGGATCACTTCACGTTACTCAGTTGGTCACATAAGTCACCAGAGACAACTCCATACAATTTCTTCTTTTGGGAGCCTGCAAAAGTTAAACTGTTTGCGCCACCATTACCCACAAATTTATGTGAAAAAAAGAGACGAATATCTGCTACTGTACAATCAATTGCCACTGATACTTTACAACTATTTAGCAGGAATTTATAAATCGAAATGATATTATACGTGTAATTAAAGGAAGTTATATCAAACACACGTAAGATAATATCCAAATTTTTCTTTTGTATTTGTGAATAGCTTATCATTCTGTGTTATTAACTTATAAAAATATAGCATTTTGAAATCAGATGCCTTATCTTGAATAACCTCAGACAATATACCTTAAACTTCAGCAGCACATAAATTAGAAATTTTTTCATGAACGATCGAAAAAGACTTCGAAATAAAAACAATTCATGGTTAATAAAGCTATAAACTTAATTCCGCTATTACCAACAACACACTATTTGTGAAATATTGTAATTAAATTAGCTTTCAAAGAGTAGAACTTAATGCCCATTGTTATACATGTCCTCATATTTTTACATTAATCTGAAGGTTTTGAATTATTCGTTTAGTTCATGTTATTAAATCTCTGATTGCTCAACTTATTTTACAAAATCGTTTAAAAAAATGCGTATTTCTTATTACATGTTAGAAATTTACATATATTTGGGATTTAAAATGTGTCGAATAATTTTGCTCGAAAATTCTTTTGAATATTTATTTAGATCAAAAGGACATGTGATCAGAAAAAGTCAGTTTCAGACGTAAAAAAAATCATTTAATGATGCCCATGAAAGTTGGAGGTTAATCAGTTTATGGGGGTAATGTGTATGTAAAAGCCAACTTCTTAAATATTCTGATGTATCAAATAATATAATCATTAGATATATATTCATCAATCGTCAAACAATAATCTTTACAAACTTATTTAACTAATAATTTATTCAAATGATGGTGTAAAAAATAAGAACCTTTTTTTACTTTTTAAAATATTATATTCTTTACGAAAGAAATATTACATTTTATTTACCATTAGAAAATATAAAAAGTATGAAAAGATACAGATTTATCCTTTAAACAAAATACGTGAAAGGTGTGTAAAGATGGATATTTTTTTTTTTAATTTTCTCTAATCTGAAACGATGCTAGTAACTGAAGTGAACCATTTTGAGAAAAAAATTATTTTAAGTAAAGATGACTATTCATATTTCTTTAGAATTTCCAAACAAAGCAAAAAAGGAATTTCAGTCATGGTTTCTTCTTCCATAAATTTTAGCATTCTGATAGAATATTCATACCAAAGACAGTGTTTCCTCCGTTTCTTTAATCTGATAGCGTCTTTTTTTCAAAGAAAAGGGAATTTTTACAGGATTCGAGCCAACTCATTTCTTTTAACTATGTTTCTCAGTGCATAACATATATTTCTTATAGTTATGCTTCGATAAGCTTAGAAATTTTTTCTTCGCCTTTCGTGATGAACTAGCTCAGTATATATGAAGTAATATAAGTTTTTTAAGCCAACGAAAAGTAAAATGGAAAAATATTCAAGAAACTTTATGACGTAGACATGAAAAAAATTACAATGTTGAAATAAATTCAAATTTTTAGATAAATATAAAACATTATTTTTCTCTCTCTCTCTCTCTCTCTCTCTCTATATATATATATATATATAAATATATATATATCTATATATATATATATATATATATATATATATATATATATACAAAAGTGACATTTGAGGAAGAATATGTTAAGATTTGTCTAAAACATAAGTGGATGTGATATCAGAATAATTTTTCAAATAGCACAAATT
>BMAW01025739.1:103789-140674 GCA_019974015.1 Nephila pilipes
TATATTATGCACCTTTCAATTTATTAATTAAATAAGCATGTATAAGAAATCAATATGTTACTGAGTAACATCTACAGTCTTCACATTTAATATATTAAAAAATAAAATACACACACACATATATATACATACATACTTATACACATATATATTTGTAGATTGATAGATAGATAAATAGAGAGAGAGAGAGAGAGAGGAAGTTATGTGGAGCATTAATAAGTCCATGTCCTCTTTTAAATATCATTTCGTTTATCGAAGAAGTTTTGACACTATATCAGGAAACCTGGAAGCCACCAAAGTTGAAAGAAATGATCCACCACGAAAATTGGGTTTTATATGCCAATGTTTGGTCTTCTAAAATCACAGAATTCTGTTGAATTTTCAATTAGATGAGGCTTGGGATATCTGCATCAAATGCATGAATTTAAGAAACAAAGATAACAGCTGCAGTTAAGTAACTCATGAAAACTGCTAAGTAAATTTGATTTGGTATAAAAAATAGAATGTTTGAATAAAAAAGGAACCTCAGAAAAAAGGTGATTACGTAAGTTCATCACACATACACATACATAGATATACATAGATATATTTATACACACACACACATATATATATATATATATGTGTGTGTGTGTGTGTTAAAATCATTCTTAAATGTTTTATTTAGTAAATCAAGTGTCTTTAAGTACTTCACTGCATTTAAGTATAGTAAAATATGATACTTAAATAGTGATTCATATGATTTTATCATTATCATCAATAATATGTGCAATAAAAATATTTCTAGAACTTCTTCAAATATATAAAATATATAAATATTTTACTAACGATTTGTAACTAGGAGGAATTATACAGAGATATCCAAAAGATAAGCGTAATTCATCAAATTCTGTGAAATATGACTAATTATCGGTGAATTTGCTCGAAATAATTCGTGAAGAATCATATTGAAAGTGAAACTTTATTTTAAGCAGATCATTTCAGTTGATGCCTTCATGCGCATAACACCTACGCTGGTTGAAAAACTGAAAAAAAAAACGGCACATTTGCCATAAGCAATTCTGGCAGCCCTCATGCAATTAATGTGTGAAGGAATTTCAACACTTAAACAGAACGAATGAATGTCATAAAGGCAACAACTGCACATGTTTTCGAAAGGAAAAATCGTCAGAATGCTCGAAACTGGACAATCACAAACAGAAATATCTCGAATTCTCAATAATATGACTCATATTGTGATCTCAAGACTTTGACAAAGGTTTCAAAATTCAATAAATGTTTACTATAGGCAAATACCAGTTTGATTAAGAATCACAACCGTTCACTAAGATCGATAATTGGAAACTACTGAGGACGTAAAAGAGACAGTTGCGCCATAGAAATAGATACATTGTTTATAGGTGACTAAATCCCATTGGCCTCTGTGGCAGATGACCAGAAAATTGTTTCCCCATTAAAATTGTTTTGGGCATCAGATCTGAAATTCGGAACAATGAATCAATGTGATACTCAGTGACGAATCTCGTTTCAGTCGGAACACTCATTCTAATCAGCGGACGATATGGCGAGAACATGGAATACGATTTCATCCGGGAAACATGATGGGAAGATATTATTTTGAATGAGGTGAGTCATAGTTTAAGCAGGTATTATGCTGGTCGGCTTATCAGACCTCCATATCATTAAGACGGAGTTTGTTACTACTAAACTCCGTCTTAATGATATGGAGAAAATTCATGTCCGATGCAGATATGAACTTTTTGAACATAATTTTTACTTGTTACGAGATACTCCTTAGTTCTGGTTTCACGTTGATGTCACTGTGCAATCCTCGACGACCTCCTCGAAATGGAAAATATCTAAAGCTTGTTGTGCCCTGTTCCCTCACCTGATCTGAATCTTGTCTAGCGTATCTTTTATATGCTTGAGAGAGGCAACATGCAAACCTTCACACTTATCCATAATATACTGTTATGTAGCGTGCCTTTCTCTGAAACGTGTCCTCACACCTTATAAAACTGCAGAATTTCCTTTTTATTTTATTTATTTTTAATAAAGTGTGAACTCCTCTGATGCCCAGTTTTCTTTCAAACTGTTCCTTTGGATGATTTAGGTGATTATTACTATTATTTCGCATTTTTTTTTCTAATCTTATTGCCATTTTACATTCGTATCTCATTATTCACCTAATTATTAATTATTCTTAACTTTCAGACACCGATGTACATACAAATTAGATAATTTTAAATAATTTCATATACAGTGTTCATTTAGGGAAAGAAACATAAAATCTTTACTCTTATTACATATAATTTTATACTTTATTTCAATTCAAAAAAATTATAAAAATGTATCCTTCAAAAGTCCAAAATTATATTTTTGAAGATATTGCGTGGCTTATCTAACAGCATTAGTTCAGAAATGTACTAAAAATTATTTCGATCCGTAAGAATTTCTGAGCCTTTCAAATTTTTAACAAATTTATTTTTGCTGAATTTTAAGAGTTCCTAAGGAAACATTTCGAAAGGTAAGTACAGAAATGTAGAATTAAAAAGTTTTAATTAATCAGTTTTGTCAGATGGGACATTTAAAATATTTTTATACATTATCCTCAAATCTGTGTTTTCTATTATTTATTTAATTTTAAATTAAAAGCTGTCATCCTTATATTTTAAAATATTTCTATAGTTAGTATGATGTATAAAAGAATATATTTTATTAAATATAACCCAGAATTTTGAATTCTGATATTATGTAAGAGTGTTAGGTAATTTTAATAGCTTATATATAACTGATTTTAAATGTGAATTCAGCGGAATGAAAAGTTTCAAAATTTATTATCAATTCAATTTATTAAACTAAAAATAAGCTAATAGGTTTCATATTCAAAAATTAGGTCAAGTTAATTTAAAAATTAAGAAGAAGAGATTTTTTTTTATTATGAAATTTTTATAAATTTATTTAAAAATTCATTTGAAAGATATGAATTGACTTTTAATAAGCATTTTATATGTTGTATGTATACATGTTTGTTGAAAGTATAAGCATTGAGATATTTTTCAGTTTAATTACATACATCCTATTGTATCATTATATTTCAGACCAGAGTATCCAAAGTCAGACAGGATCAAAATATTCTTTGAACTTAGGTGAATACAACAATTAATACATCACATATTCAGCGAACGCGGTACTCGAGTGGTCATGGTCGTGAGCTCCTGTTCAGCGTTCTTTACCGTCGAGTCATTCGTTCATGTCCTGTAATGGAACTGGAGCACTTGAAACTCGTCTCAGCTCAAAATCCCTACGGTGCGACTTAAATAAACAATCATAGAATCATAACAATATATCATGAGAATAATTCCTCATATCTGTAAAACTAATAAAACTGTGTTTAAACGCCTCTTATTACAGAATTTGCTTACACTTATCTGGAGAAAGTTTCAAGATCAAGATTACACAACAGCAGAAAATATTTCGTTTTTGAATAATTTTTTTTAAAAAAATATATGAAGTTTTAAAATAACTACATTTAAATGAAAAGGATCAATAATTTACTAACGCTGTTAAATACAAACATAAACTTCGTTTCCAAGACAAACTAGTAAAGACAAAAAATAAGACCAAACTAACCATCAAATTCTTTTTTTTTCTGCTGTGAAAGTCCATTTAAAGAATGGACGCTTTTAGCTCACAGAAAGCACAAGAAACCTGCATTTGATGTTCACCAACTCCGCAGGGTGTACTTATCCTGCCATTATAACGTCCATGTCCCGGAATACCAATGCCCTCTCCTCTCTCCTCTACTCCAGAGAGCCATAATCGCGTGTCACGAACAACTGATATCCTCGGAAATCATCAGACATGGCCAAGATTCAGGAAACCCCGACAGAATGACGGATTCTGAGCATTTACAATATATAATTCTGACTACTTCGATTCCCGCAGAAGAGAGAAGATAAGAAGTTTTTCTTTGGGGTTGCTCTAGTTCTTTTGAAAGTGTAAGAAAATGTAAAGGAAAACAGTGAGCTAGGGAATACAATTTCTGAATATATTGTGCGATGTTTGAGTACAGTTGAATCTTTTCTTTATTTGGTTTTTGAGAGGATTAATAGAGTACAATCGATATGTGGATACACTGAACTTAGATATTTTTATAGCCTTATTTCGAAATTTAAATAAGTATTGAATGTCTTACATGAGTGGCAGAAAGAATTAAAATTTTTTTCTCTTCAAAAGAAGTTTAATTATTTCTTAAAAATAATACAGTATACACTTCTAACTTCTATATAAACAAAAGGATTTAGATTTTAAAGACAAAATTTGTTATAATATTTTATCATATTGATTATGAAAAGCATTTAGATTCATCTTTGGATCATTGAGGAACACATGAAAAGTTAATATTATATGTCTTATATGTGATATATGTATAGCTAAGATAATTAAACATATGATTTTACCCCTATAAAACTATATTCAGATCGGATTCATAAACTATTTGATATTTTTACTTTAATCTACTAATTTAAATGCATATTTTGTTCCTAGTATATCTTATTCAAATTAATAATTGAATTTAATACTAAAAGCATTATTTTCTAAATATGTTGTTATATTTATCTAATGTGGTTATAAGAAGAAAAGTATTGAAAGTTAATTATAAATAACAATATTTAAATATTTTTATTAAAAGCCTTAACGAATGTAAATTAGTACATGTATTTTCATAAAAAAAAAGTGTGCAATACTTTATAAAGGCTTATTTTTCGAAATATTCAATATTTCGAGTTTTCCAAACTCGAAACTGCAGAAAGCACGAGAGCTATTTCCTCAAATTTTAAAAAGTGATTTACAACCAAACAAACATTTATATTTTGTTAAAATCAATTTGAAAGTTTTTTAAAACATTACTTTCAATCAAGACTTTTAGGATTGAAGATTTTTCGAGTGCGATTAAGAAAGAAAATGTTTCTTGTAAATGTATTTTAACTGAAGCTGTTAAAAATTACTTTGAAATAATTATGAAATATTTAGAAGAATACCCTTCAAATTATGAAAACATAGGCTCAAGCGCTTAAAATTTCTTTTCTAATGTACCTAATATTATTAAAATTAAATATATTTTGATTTTTAGTTGCTTTTTCAAGTTGAATTATTCATAAAAATATTAGATTTGAAAAATGTTATTTTAATCTCAAAATATAAAAAATAAAGTGATTCCTTAAAAGTATTTATTATCAAACGTTATAAATTATGAATCTTGTAGTGCTTCCGAAAAAGATTATAGTTATATGAAATTCGAAATAAAAGTGAATGAACTAAATTACCTTAAGTTTTTACTTATGAATTAAATTAGTTTAATGAGTCAAAGTGCATGATTCCTTCAAATATTAATTTGTTAACTCTTAATTTAAAATCATATTTTGGAAAAGATAAAGGGTATTTTCAAAGTATTGTACACCCTTTCTTTTATTCAATAAATAAATAAAATAAAACCAAAGGAACGAAACCCAGCAGTACCTTAAAAAACCTCGAAATCGATTTTTATGTTGAACATAAAATACATCCCTGAATGCACCACGTGTTCAAATCATGTATTTGACTACTGAAATATGTTAGCTGATAATAACTTGTATACCTTCTGATGAGTTGCGGAAATGGTAATCAATGTTCTTTCGCTGTTACACTAAGGAAGAGGTGATAGGGTGATTGTAGAGTGAGAGATAACACCTCTAATGCGCCGTATCTCAAATCACCTCTCTATCCGGAATAGGGGTGCGTGTATTGGAGAGAAATTTCCTCAGGAGATAGTGATTTATTAAATGGCATGTGGAGCTATTATATTCCTTTTTATGGCTCAATAAATGAACTAGGTTCTAGGGTTCTTGTGAAATGGGTAGAGTAAATTCCTTTTTGATAATGCGTAGGACCTTAAGGGACATTGTAAAGGCCATGTGAAAAGTTGAAAACATGTGTCAAAAATAATATACGGATATTATACCAAAAATTTGATTATAAATGAATACATATGTATAATATATTACACATTCTAGAAACTTTAATATAACTATAAAATACACACTTTAGCAAGAAGTCAAGAAACTATTTTTAGTGATATAGAAATTTGTTTATTTTTGTGGAAGGAGAAAAAAACTTTTATTATCTTTCATGCATTATAATTCAAACATTTTGCATACATCTGTTTAATCTCTAGTTTAAGTATTCAAAAATATATTTCGAATATAACATCTTTCAATCCTGAATATCTAACTATTATGTCTTTAAATTTAAACATTTGAAACATTGATTAATTCTTTCACATCGTACTAATAAATTTATGAATTTGAAAGAGAATCTAATATTTCTTTCACACAATCATATACATAAGTTACAGTTTAAAACGTTTATATTTTGTTCATGATATAATACTTTTTAAATACTTTTCAAACAATGAGGGAAACGAGGCATCAAAATGCTAATGGAAAATTCAAATTGGGTATAATTTCATTATTGTAATTATATTGTTTATATATTGTAATTATATATATATACCTAGCGCATATCTTTGAAATGTGAATTTATCTTTTCATTGATGCCAAAATTTGCGGTAATTTGAAAAATGTAGCATTTTGTTTGACTATTCATAACCTACAAAACTATACTTGTGGAAAATTGTGAAATTTTTTTTAATTGTTTTCTGCTTTGAAAATGTCGAATTTCATATCAATGAAGACCATTTGCAGTAGAATTTAATACAGTGTTTCATTTTTCAGAAAAATGTTGCTCTAACACCATTGAACATTCTTTCAATCGAATCTAAAATGGTAATTTTGATGTGAAAGAGAAGGGAAAAAAAACACCAAAACATCTTAAAGATTCAGTGTTACAAGCTTTATTGGACGAAGATATCACTCAAACTCAATCACATTTAGCGAACTTAATGACTGATGGAAAAAAAGGGTAGCAATTGTTGGCACATATTAGAAAAATTCAAAAAGTAAAGAAAAGGGTTACTACACGGTTGGTCTAAGAGACAAATGGAGAATCGAAATGTGACCAACGAGCTCCTGCTGAAAAGATATCAACGGAAGAGCTTTCCGTATAATATCAGGTAATGAAAAATAGATTTATTTTGATTATCTCAAACAAACAAAAATCTAGGATTTATTCAAATCGACCATTAACATTAACTGCAAGACCAAATCGCTTCGATGAAAAAGGAAATGTTTTATGTTGGAAGGGGGGACAAAATTATGTTGTTTTTCATGAACTTCTCAAACCTGATGAAATTGTTAATGTTGATGAAATTGTTAATCAATGCTGGAGCCAAATTGACTCCAGCATTGATTACAAAATGCCCAGAATGGGCCGAAAGACGTGGAAAAGTGATTTTGCTACTTGACAATGCACCGGAGCATACCACAAAAGTTGTCAAGAAAACATTAAAGGAGTTTTATTTGAATAGTACTTCCCGCGACATATTCGCCAGACAAGTCCAAACAAGCATTTGTTCCTGTCATTGATTCATATTAAGGTGTCTCAGGGGTGTTAAACTTCAAATTTTTCGATTTTTTGAAAAAAAATATATGTTGTTCTTCATTTCAAGCTGAACATTTTGATACCATCCATTTGACAAACTTCAAAAGTTATTTGAAAAATTCCAAGGTGTGTTTTGGTAAGATCAGTGTTTAAATGGACAGATGCCACGCCCACAAAATTTTAGTTTCTGCTTACATTTCTTTATTTTATTTCTAAGTCAGCCTCATTAAAATATTTTAATCGCTGAGACTTATCAGAAGGAGGCCTGCAACTCAGCACAATGTTTATACTTGCTTTATTTCGTTTTGCTAATTTTTGCACGTTGTTTAAACACAATTTTGTGCATAAATATAAGCATATTCGTTACCCAATCTACACTTGAGATATGGATAATGTTTCATAGAAAAGACCATCTGGAAAGCGTCCAAAGAAAAGGAGATTCTTTGGGAACCAGTTTATTAAAAAAGGTAAAAATAATTTATCATTTGAGAAAGTTTTACCAACGATTGATGTAAAGACAAAATCTGCTTCCAGCAGGAAGTTGGCTTGTGTTCAGTCTTCTTTGGAAGATAATTTTTCTGCGGTAAGTGAAAATTTTAAAGGAAATAGAATACTAGATCACATGTTGGTTTTTAATTCTATTCTGTCTGTGTCAAGTTGCACTAAATGCCATGGACCAAAGAAAATAATTGAGAAATCAAGGCGGGGTTTGTCTTCTTGTTTTCAGATAGAATGTAAAAACTGTGGGATTGTCAGCTCTTTTAGAAGCTGTGAAATGACTGGCAATAAAAAAATGCTCCTGAAATAAATAGAAGATCTGTTTTGGCAATGAGATGTATTGGCAGAGGCTTAGAAGACTTAAAAACATTCTGCACTATGATGAATCTTCCTGATCCTGTCGAGCAAAAATCTTATGATGCTATCAACAACAAACTCTTGCATGTTACGAAAGAAATAGCAGAAGCAAGTATGAAGAGAGCAGCGGAAGAAGAAAAATCTTCATCTCCTGATAACATCCTTACAATCAGCGGTGATGGGACTTGGAAGACGAGAGGACACTCGTCATTAATTGGAGTGTGCTCTGTGATAGGTGCAGAAACGGGTAAAGTTTTAGATAGGGAAGTACTATCGTCTTTTTGTAAAGGATGTGATCATTACAAAGGCATTAAATTTGGTCCAAAGTACAAGAAATGGCAGAGAGACCACAGGATCTCATGCAGAAAAAACTATTCTATCTCTGCGGGTAAAATGGAGGTAGATAGAATGCTGAGAATTTTCAATCGTTCCGAAAAGCTTCACGATTTGAAATATTCCAACTATATAGGAGACGGTGATGCTAAAACTTTCAGTGCTCTATCTGAAAGCAAACCATATGGGAATGACCATCTAATTCAGAAGGTTGAATGTGTTGGTCACGTGCAAATGCGGATGGGCACAAGACTTAGGAAGCTTAAATCAATACATGGGGACAAGAAATTGTCTGATGGTAAAACTATTGGCGGTAAAGGCAGGCTGACTGACAGTTTGATCGATAAACTTACCCATTACTATGGAAATGCTATTCGAAGCAATTCTACAAGTGTGAAAGACATGAGGAAAGCTATTTGGGCAGTTTGGGGTCACTCATGTAGCACAAACGATGAACCCATGCATTGGTTTTGTCCAACAGCTCCAGATACATGGTGTAGATATAACGCTGCAATTAATAACAATACTCAAGCAAACTACAACCATAAAAATCTCATTGCTAAAGCAGTACGTGATGTTATAAAGCCAGTGTTTGCAGATTTATCTCATCCAACACTACTGAGAAAATGCTTAGGTGGCAAGACGCAGAACCCAAATGAATGTCTGAATTCATTGATATGGAAATTTTGCCCGAAGACAATTGGTTCTGGTCTCCAAGTTGCAGAGATTGCTACAAATCTGGCCACCAGCATTTTCAATGATGGTAGCCAAATACTTATTTCCGTAATAGAAAAGTTTGGCTTAAAAATTGACAAGAATATTTGCTTATCATTGGCTGAACGTGACAAACGAAGAATCAAGATTTCGAAAAAACGGAGTTTGGCATTATCTTTTGAGGCACGCAAAGCCAAACGAATGCAGAAAACTAAAGAAAGAGAGTTGTTAGAGCAAAAGGAAGGCACAGTTTATGATCCAGGAGCATTTTAATATGTAAGTTTCAAAATTTAATTTTATAATTGAATTTTATAACTTTAAATGCATTTTTCTCAGCTTGAGTTTTTTTCACTTACGCGCAGGATATTTCAAAACGTATAATACTTAAACACTTAAAAGTTTGTATACATAATAAGTATAATAAACTCTTTCAATTCAGCCTAAATTTATTGTCATATATTTATTATTTTTATAAAAGTTGGAAAATATTTAGTTTTTATAAAAATGTTTAAAATTTTGAAATATTTAATTTTTTTAAAAATACTTTTAAATATTTATTTAATTTTGAATGGGTTGACATTTAAGAGGGCATATTTCACTTTGAAAATCAACTTTTTGCAAGTACTTAGAACTAATTGTGTTGAAAATATGTTGCGCGTAGTGGAACTTAGTCAAAATTTCTGAAAGAAATTTTGATTGTTTTTGTGGCCTCATAATATAAAAAAGTAATAATATATTTTATGTATTTTACATATATTTTAAATCTCATACATTTGTAAATCATGTGTAGAAATATCAAATTATTTAATATAAATTTAAATTAGTTATACTTAGTCGAAAAATGTATACATTTTCAGCTGTCGAGGAAAATTTAACACCCCTGAGACCCCTTAACTGATCACCGCTTTGTTAATTTCAAAAAGAAAAATTATCCATTCATTTGGGAAATTCAAGGATGGGTCAATTTATGACTCACTTCGAAAAATGAAAAGTTTTATCATATCCAATTTTTGCTACAAAGGTAGAACCCAGTGAATCGTCAAATAATACTTATTTCGAATACTCACAGATAGTCTTAACAATTCACTTCAAATTAACACGAATACACCTAGTATATATATATATATATATATATATATATAATATACATGTTACTACTATAAGTAATTATGTTTCACTCAATTAACTACGACGAACCTTTTAAGTAAACAAATAATATTTATTAATTCCAACATTTGTGCAGCTCCATGCCACTCGATTTTAGCATGGTTATCAAATGATGTTGCAATTCCACAGCAGAAGCAATAAAACTCTCATTGCCAGATATGGAGCAGATTTCATTCTATACGTAACCGTTAACAGCTTATGTATCTTAGGCTTTTCTTTAAATTCTTTGCTCCACAAAATATCCTGCAAATTGCATTGACTGGGGTCAATCCATATCTGACGGTACATTTTTTTAACATCAACCATGAATACAACTCTACACGAACGAAATCTGAGGAGGATGGAAAACGACCCTCGTGTACTACACTTCGCTTTCGAAGACAGTCTTATAAAGTTCGACTGCCAGCCGACTGTTGCGTTTTCCCGCGCTTCGTAGCGGGTTCATCGTGTGCAGTCCACTCGGATGACTGTCGATTGGACTTCGGAGTGAAATGATGGAGCCATGTTTCATCCATTGTCACATATCGACGCAAAAACTTGGGTTTATTACGCTTGATCATCTTCAAACACTGCTCCGAATCATCAACTCGTCGTTGTTTTTGGTCAAAAGTGAGCTCGCGCGGCACCCACTTTGCACAGAGATTTCTCATACCCAAATAATCGTGAATGATATGATGTACACATTCAGTTGATATCTTTAGAGTGTCTGATGTTTCATACAATTTCAATTTATAGTCATTCAAAATCATTTTGTGGATTTTTTTAATGTTTTCGTCGGTAACAACCTCTTTCGGGCGTCCACTGCGTTCAACGTCTTCGGTGCTCATTTCACCAAGTCTAAACTTAGCATACCAATCCTTGATGGTTGATTTTCCTGGGGCAGTGTCCGAAAACTCGGCATCAAACCAAGATTTTGCTTCAACTGTATTTTTTCCCTTCAAAAAGCAATATTTTATCAACACGCGAAATTCCTTTTTATCCATTTTTTTCTCAATAACAAAAGTTGCTTCACTCAAAATGCTATAATTCACAAACTAATGATCCGATAGCTGTCAAATTTATACAAGCATCTTTTGAGGGTTAAGGCTAACTAAAAACCATATGTATTTAATTCTAGTAGAGCCATCTATGTGTCAGGCCGGGTACTTTTCAATTGACCTGTTAGTCTGGAAAATACGCGATGCATAACTTGTAGAGTCACTCTACTTTTTTATAGACTATGCAAACAAATGTAGGTGATCAAATGAGAGGTTTACCTGTCAAGATATCAACTTTTAACCTAACACTATTACAAAACGGGAAAACATAGAGAGTATCCCAGTGGCTTTTGTTATATCTTCAAGAAATTGTTTCGTTACAATCAACTGGTACGCTAATTATGTGCAAAATATGAATGAACATCAATACTATTGATAAATACCTCATAAAAATGAATTGTTGTAACTAATTGTGTTTCCATTCACACCATCTGAGTTCTATTTTAAATGGAGATATAATAACAGATATATACTATCACTTATCACATATACCTATAATAAAAGCATCTCATTGAATAAGATATTTTGTTAATTGATATCTTTCTTGTTTACTCTTTGCATTTTAGAGCTATTTAAATTAAATTATTTGTGCCATTATGCTCCTGACTTTTTTGAACATCATACGTGTATTTTACTTTGAATAATTATTGAACTGTATTTATAAATATTTTCAAAATTGGTAATACTGTTTTATTTACTAAGGTAACCATAATTATTTGCTTAGGCAACCATACAAACCATTCACTTAATTGATAAACAGTGCATCCATAAAAGGCTTATTATGAGTATCTGTACAATTTTTCATTCGTAGTAAATATTCAAAAACGATTCTGAGTTTAATTATATATGTCTCTGCAGTTACGATTCTCTCCCTTATTATGCACTTCTATAGTACCGCCATTTGCTCCAAAATTTTGAGAATTGGAGGCAATTGGGGGAAATTTCCAGAAAGATACGTAAAAAATATGCGATTTCATGTCCCAATGTTTAATAGCTTGAATTCCAGTGTGAAATGGACTGATTCCTTATAGACTTCTGCATTGTGTTTCGCTTTCTTCTAGATTTCATTCGTCATTTTTTACAAAATATAATCATGTATCGTTTCGCACAATTTCAAATGTTAGCTACCAAAACTACGATAAGTTTTAAAAATAACTATAAGTTGAACTAATTTCTATAACTTAGACTGTTACAGCAGGTTAGTTTCACAAAAAAATGTCTATGCAGTATATACTTGAAGGCGATATGAAGTAAACAACTAGTATTACAGTTGATCAAAATAATCTATAACAAGAACTTAATTTAAAAAATTTTAATCATACTAATAAGTATTTTTATAAAAAAAAAATAGTGACCTGGTTTAAAGAGACAAAGTAATAAGTGAATAAGTAAAAGTAAAAATATTAAGGAGGGATTATTAGTATCACTCCATTCATGAATTTGTTAAAAAATTATTCCATTTAAGATATTTCACCGAATTAATAAATTTAAAATATTCGAAATTCATTTAAACTATCAAGTAATTTCTATAACGAAAATTATATGCATATATATATATATACAAACAATTTTCATCCTGCTTAAATTGTCTCAGTTTCTACATCTTCACAATTAAAATTAAAATTCACAAACTAAATTCCCTTGAGGTTTTTACGAAAATACAATTTTGAATTGTTATTGAGTTCCCTGTACAATTTGAAACTCAAAAGATCGTAGTTTACAAAAAATTATGCTCGCGGGTAAGTCTGAATTATAGATTTATTCTTATAGAAAAAAGTTTGCTACTCTGAGAATACAGAAACAAATTGATAACTATTTCCTTTTAAGAAGGAAAATGCCATGAATTCTTAATATTTGCCTTCAGATGGGAATAAAAGTATCCTTCCTTGTAGAATAGGAAAATTTTGATTTTAATTAAATGTATTTGCGGCCTTATTTTAATCAAGCGCATTTGCCTCAAACAATGTGATTCATCATGGAATAAGTCACATAATATTCACAAAAATTAAAAACATAACTTTTTTTTACTTATTGATTGTTATAGTTAAAAATTACTTTTTAAAATGATGGTTATGAAAGTAAGATATTAAAAATACCAATGTGAATTAGACGCAACAGAGCACAAAATTAATATTCCCATTTCACTATACTTTCTCAGAAGCAGCATTCCTCTCCTAATAGGTTCATTTCTATTTGAGTCGTTATAGTATGGTATAAATATTAATGTAGAAAATAGCGCTCCAGTCACATTAATTTAAATATGTTTATGTTCTCAGATATTATTAAATACTTTTATTTGAAATGTATTATTTTAATGTAAATGTATTATTAATTATTATTTTTAACGACACAATTATTTCATAGTTGTTTGTATGGTAGCACTTGGTTTACTATGATCTTTTCTTCCCCTCCCTCTGAAAATGATATGAATTCCATAATTATCTGGATTGGACCCATTTCATGTGCGTTTTATAAATAACAACTTATATAAATCTCAAAAAGTACAAGGAAAATTTTTTAGACATTTGTTGCTAGAGAGCTGAAATAATGAAATAAGTCAATTTATGGGTATAATACTTATTAATTCTATAGTCACATTTATTATTAAATAGTTTTAAAAATAAGTAAGATTCCTACGTATATGTTAACTGAACTTACGTTTTAATAACGCATGGATAACGGTTTGACTTTTGAAGAAAAAATAACATATTTTTAAGACATGATAATATAATGAAATAAATCTCAAACTTTCAAAAGTTTTAAATATTTTTGCTATTACCTTTCTTTGTTTTTTTTTTCTTAATATATACATTTGAATGATATGCAGAAAATGTATTCATAGACAATGTTAACGAAAATGAGTACTTTTAAACTTGAGAATAAATTATTTATGACAGAAACTTAAAAGAAATGTTTTAGTAGTGTGTTGTTTCGTTTTGTGAAACTTGTTAAAGGACTAAGAGGAAAAGTCACAATAACGACATTTTCTCGAAAGCTTAAGAAATTTTAGAATAAAAGAAATATGTTTTGGATGTTTTGTGAAGAATTCACTACAAGAACTTTTTAAATGAAGAAATAGAAAATTATAAACAGTTCTTGAAATATTTTTCTTGAAAAATCATTTATTATTAAATTGATAAAACTAATTTAGGTTATTATTTTCAAATCTCTTTTTAAAGAAAAATATGTTAATTATATTGCGTCAAACTATGGAATTAGAAACAGCTAAAGACTATCACGAAGTAATTTCTAACAATTTATTCTTATCTAAAATGTACTCATTGATTAAAAAGAAATATTCTAATGTATACAGGGAATTTTCTGCAGAATAGAAAAAAATACCATTGGACTTTAGAGTAAAAAGAGAGAGAGAGAGTACGAGGTGAGTAAAAAATATTTTAATATTTTTCCAAGTGCTTGGACTCTATTCTGAGAACATTTGTGCAAGGAACATTTCATAGATCAACACTTTTTACGATATTTGCGACACAATAAATGATGAAATAAAATTCCAATTTATCTAACTACAAAACAGAATAAATTATGTAATGATTACCTAAAATAAATAAGTCATTTAAATCCATTGTGCAATGTCAAGTATTTAATCACAGTGATTATCTGCAAAACATTGTAAAGGATAATATCCTATGTCATTCTACCATCAAACGAAACTAAAATATACAGTCGAGCCAAGTTAACTCGCGGCTGTCGAAGTCCATGATTACTAACCCATGGCCTTGAAAATAATCTCTTATAACAGTATTCAAATTGGAGGAATTCACTTTCCGAGAAATGGTGTCTCATATCTAGTTCAAACATTCAAATCCAAAAAAAACAAAAGAGTATTAAAAAGGTTGATCCTCTCTTAAGCTTCAAGCTTTCATTGATGCGTCTCAAAGATAAAGTTTTATTTATCCCCACTCATTTTATCTCTAATTTTTATTTTAGGAAAGTCTCCGTCTGTACTTTGCAATCAGGAAACTTGCAGAGCTTCGTAACCTCCCCTTCTTGTTTCAAACATTAAGGGGGGGGGATTTTACCACGCTGTTTTTCCTTTCTATCTTGATCTCGTTACTTCGCCACCTTTTTACTTGGTCTTGAACAGTGATCCAGTTTTACAGAAGTCGCGTCTTCTGAAAACTCCTTCTCTTAAGCACTTCGGTCTCTTCAAAAGAGTAAGAAGCTGAAGTCAAAGTTAAGTACCCCTTACTCTTTTAGATTTTTGTTACCTACTTTACAGCTTTTGCTTATCTGGCACTGTTTTTCCAAGGATAGCAAAGTGTCCCTCGCTCTCTTCCTTTTGACTCGGGTCTCTGCTCGTCTATTTTTGGATGATTTTTAAAGTTTCTTTTCCAACATCCCTTTCACCGGTTTATAGCTTTCAGTACCAGCTCCGTAAAATATATGAACCCCACTGCGCTTCTTTTTTTACTCGTTTTTAGATCTGCAGCACCAATTGAATTATTTTTCCTCAAGTTTCTAATTTTTATCATTCGCAGTATAAGTCTGCTATTACAAATTAGAGCTCCGTGGTATGTTTATCCAACTAATATAAAACGGAAATGCTATAAAGGGCTTCTCTTAACAAGAATTTCGGATATCATTTTAAAAAAAAATTAATCTGAACCTCATACTAAGGGATCCATAGTAAAACTGCGAGTTAAGCGGACTCACGAGTTCATACACAAGAAAGTAAAATTTACTAAAACAGATGTCACTATTGTTCCAATGCAAAGAATAATGCAAATATAAGTCTAAATATTTTTAATATTTAAAGAAATATGCTTTCAGCGTCAATCAGATATAATTTTAGCTTATCTCTAACATTTGAAATCACTACATTTTGTCTCCACTTCTACAGACCTGACATAGATTGCATTGACCGAGTTTTCAGAGCAACAATATTCATTAAACTATGATTGTAAATTTACTGCCAAAACTTATTAATTTTCGTATTATATGAATAAAAAAAACTATCGATTATTATGTGGAAATTTTCCAAGGAAAAATTCGGTAAAAAATAGTTTGCTTTAGTTAATTTCCCCATTCAGCATATTTCTGATCAAAATAATTTCACAATTTTTAGCATATTATTATTATTTTTAAATCTATTATGTATAAATAAGCCTGAAAATCGGAAGTTTAGCTATGAAGTAGGTGTTAAAATGTTTTACTTATAAATGTATTTATAACTTAATATTGATTGTAACTGCATGAAGAGTATATCTAAGTAATACTTTTTTATTTATGATTTTCATAACATTGATAGACGAAAAAGATTTCAATAAAAAGAATCTTCGTAAAAATAGTAATAAACTTTTTGTACAAAAAGGTGTATGTTTTTAAGAAATGCATACAATTTCAATATTATTTATTTAAAAGTTAAGATTAGAAAATTAAAATTGCCTTATTTCAGTAAGAGCATAAGTATATTTACGTTAATTATCAAAGATTTGTTAAAAAATTTACGCATTAATTTTTAAGCACCATATTTTTTGAGCCATAAGAGCATTTTGCATAGAAAAATCGGTTTGAAATTAGAATATATCTGAAGGCCCTAAGGTAACATTAAAAGACGAATAGATTGACTATATCAAGCTGATAGAGAAATTTTATTTCTGATGAAATTAAATCGGTATAGCATGCCAGTGATGGACCGTATATAGGGTAATTGCAAAATGAGAGCAACTGTACAACATTAGATGCAAAAAACATCATTTGAATGCTTGAATTTTCCCAACACTAGTAAAAAATCAGTAATTTTCTCTCTTAGTCTATGAGCGTCATTGTATAGTAGTATATAAACATGTGCATTTAATACGGCAAAATTAAATATTATTATTGTTAGATAAATATAATTTGAAAATAAATTTATATTTTAGTAGTAAATCCTACTAATCCCTAAATAAAAATATAATTTTAGATATATATATAAACAATTTCAAATGGAAATTTTTTTAACATTTCTAAATTAACTATAAATATTCTTCTTCTAATAATTTATTTAATATTAGTCTTAGAATATTCTTGGCCCTATCTGTTTTCATTTTTAGATCTTTTTTAGATTAGATTAGATAGATTTTTAGATAGCCTCCTAAATTTAATAAAATATGTTTGTCTTAAAGTTGTTTCATAAATTTGCAAATGCATAATATTGACCAAAACATAGGTAATATTTTGTTAAAAAACAGTTGATTTTTCACAATAACTATCCATCTATCTTTAAAAAAATCATGAAATGTAAAATAATACAAAAACTACACTAAAATCGAAATATATTTGGAAATACTTAAATATAATACGATGTATAAAAACTCTTAGTAAATGTCATTTTATGTATAAAATGTGGGAAAGAATCTTGTTTTCCAAAACTCGCTTTCATGTTCACCGCGCAGCTTAGAAAAACGTTCGATAGAAATTGAAACACCAAAAATGCTTTACTTTATTCAAGCTAAAGCGATTAGAAGTAAAAATTTTCCTACATTTATTTCAAGTGAAAATTTTGTGCTCTGGATGTTCAATTTAACATTAACATTAAATACTTGTTCTTTGCATTTCCACTAATGGCAATCAAAAGATTTATCTTCTTGGGTAGTTTTAAATAAAATATAATAAAATGGCTTAGAATTCATCAAATGTAGTCTGTAAATTTCAAATATCTAAATAAGATTTACTCTTCGTTTAGATTTGTATTATAAACATTAAACAACTTTCCTAAATCTAAACCTAAAAATTCTATTTTTATATAAAGAAATCATTGAGCATTTGCATATTGAGAAGAAAATATTTCAAATAAAATTTATATTTCTCTCTTTTTAAATATTTATTCCAGATTTATTCTTCACGTATATTGTTCTTTTGTTTTGAAATTTAACAAAACAGATACACAGTGACCCAGTATCATATTACATTATACTAACATAAATAAATTTAATTAATCTTTTTTTGTTTCAAAACTGTTAAAAGACATCGTTTTTAAAATAAAACATACAAGCATCAGTCATTCGAGGGGGGGGGGGAACCTGCATGTTTTTAAAACTTAAATGAAATTGTCATCATTTTAAACTTCTATAAACGAAATGATATACTCATCATACAAACGAGCCCATTTTATGTTATAAATATTTTTGCAGTAAAATATTATAGTTTGAATAAATAAGTATCAAAAATATATTTTTTTCATGAGATCAAAATAGTTTTTGATTCTTAAGTAATAAGAAAATTAATTTAAATTTAAGGATATTTACAGATAAAGGAAATGGTGCAATGTTAGCTTAAATACTTAATAAAACATGAAAAAATTATTCAAAAATAATTATATTAAAAATTATGCAACTCTATAAAAAAGTATAATGATTAATTCAGATACTTTATAATATCTAAACATGTTCAAAAAATAATTAAAATATTTTTTTCAAACTTCTATGATATCTAGCTAATATTTTCACTTCTCTTAAAAGAAACTAATAGTTTTGATTGTTTACTTTCTATCTAAAATTTTTAAGTTTCTTTTTAAGGTGAAAATAGCTTAATAAATTGACTTAAATATTAACTGAACTATTTTAATGCATGTTATTTTAAAATTTCAATAAAATGAACAAGACTTTCTACCTTCAAAACACACAAAACATTCTAAAAAGTTATTCCTTAAAAAAAACACCTTTATTTAATTACAATTTGAGACAAAATTAATTGATATAATTATTTTTATTAATATTTGTTTAATAAATATAGGTTTACCAGGTTTTGTTTTAAAATTTTCTTTATATTATTTTATATGCCGAAAGAAATTAATTCAATTATATACATTCACAATTAACTTTGTTTTTGTATGAAAGTGTTTTATGCCACTGGGAGCACTAGTGTAAATAAAATTTTAGAAACGCGTGATTTTATCTTCAAATGCATTTATATTAACCCTCTTAAATTTCAAGCTTAAAATGAAGTAAATTTAGTACTTAATAGTAAAAAAATTTAATTATTTATTAGCCACTAAAGGGCCTTTTCTTTTAAGTAGCCCAAAAATATCGTTGCTGGCCACTTTTGAAAAATTTATCTTGCCTTTGCATACGATTCTCATGTCTGCTTTCACTATTAACAAACTTAATTTAAAAAAAAAAGGTCCTAATAAATTTTTGTTTGAATTTTTTATTAGATTGAAATGAACTATATATAATATTTGTCTGATGCCTAATTTCACCACTATTAAACTTAATTTCCAAAATTATGTCATATTAAATTTTACCCATTTTTTATATTGGATTGAAGTGAAACTAATATAAAAATTAAGAATTTTATTAACTCAACTATTTATGTTTTTCTTTAAATCACATGTAAAGAATAATCAAAATATGACTGAAAATGAATAACATTATTCAGAATTTTGAGACAGCTGGGAAGAAGCCTTTTTTAGCCTCAAGAATTTCAAACTACGTCTTTTTAGTTTGGTTTCCTTCTTGAAATGTTTTGGGGTCCAATGATTTTAATATTTATTTTCTTTTATTATACTTATTTTGAAATAATAATCATTTGAATAATTTATTATTGACTTTAATTTTAATATCTAATAAAGAATATCTTTGTCCACTTCATTATTTTGTTCTTTGCTTTAATTCGAGTACTTAATTAAATTACTTGTTGATTATTTTTAAAAACGTTAACACCTTTGGTGGTTAAATCAGTTCTATGAAGAACTTTGCATAGAGCAACTTGAAGTGGTCCTTTATTTGGATTTTTTAAAGTTAGTTTTGAAAACTCAGATAAAATTTAGTCATTCTTATCAATTTATCAAAATATATTTCAGGAATTTTTAAATAATTTCATGTAAATGGAGATAAAATCTAATAATCATGGAATGAAAGTTTTGGAAAAGGAATAATACATTTTAAGTTAGAAGCAAATTACTAGTAAAGGAAAGAAAATAATAAAACACACATATTACTAACAGTTTATCAAAATTCACGCGCATAATACTAGTATTGTTCCATCCTCTTAATTGAGTCTTCAAATTTTGAACTTTTAGTTTTAATTTTCACTGATTTGTAGTTTTACATCCATAAATACATTAATTTCTGTTTTAGTGTCAAACAGTTAATATACATAAATAAACTATTCATATAAATAAGGTATAACCTTATTTATTTATAAAAACTATGTGCACATTAAAATCCTATTGTAAACTATAGTTTATGCTTCATTTAATTACTACGAATTATTTAATCACCTTCTCCCCCACTATTTAACAAAGCCCTCATTATATATGAATTCCCCCACTCCCCAGAATCGACATTCAATTCAAATAACTAAGATACATATACCCAATTCAAAATATATAGCTAATTCTGAAAACCGAAAGAGTTACTTTATTACATGAAAATACGCATTTCCAAAAGGGGAAAGGCTTAATTCATTACTGGAATTACTACTCTGACATTCTTAAGCATCATTTGAGACTTAGTTAATGGTTACCAATTGGTGATTCATTATGGCATCCCTTTCGACCAACGACGTTCTTTTCATTAGAGATTCATTGAACAGCTTGAAGGATACTATAGCAAATAAAGGATAGATGGAATTTATGGATGCCTTTTCGAAAATGAGATTGGTTGTTACCTTTAAGAAAAGACGCTCAATTGAATTGAGTGCCAAAAATTTCATTAGAGTGCAATGATGCTGTCTTCCCCCATAAAATTAATGCAGAGAAATTTCATTAAAATAATGCAAATGCAATGAATGAAAGATTTAGAAGTCATATTGATTTTTCGATCGGTACACTCTAATGTATAAATGTTAAAATAGTTTGCGTGTTTTTACATTCCAAATACCCTAAAAATTCAATAGAATTCTTAGGGTATTTGGAATGTTGAATAAATTTTAATATTGAAGTAGTTTATTCATTTCGTTAAAAAAATTAATTAAGTGCTTGAAATAAGATATAGACATTAATAGGAGTTTTATATATATATATATATATATATATATATATATATATGAAAAAAACCTCAAAATAATAAATCACAAAAATATTATACTATAAAAAAGTTCAACATATCAAACATACATTCACACATTAATGTCTAAACAATTAAGTAAATCAATAAAAAAACTAAGGTAAAATTAAAATGTTTTATTTAAAATTTCTAATGAATTAAACAGGTTAAAATGAAAAATTTGAAATCAAAAACAAAAATCTATTAAGTAACTGAAAATTATAAGAGAAAACCCAGTAAAAGAAATAAAAATTTAGAATAATGGAAGTAATGCAATTAATACTTTTCCATACTTTAAAAGGAAATAATGTTTGTTTATAACGTTATTACTGATCAAACCATCAGACTTCATTATTACTATATTAAATGACATTATAATAAAATATAATAACAAAACAAAAATCAATAAATATATATATACAGAGAGAGAGTACGGAATTTAGATGAGAAAAACGTGCTTAGCAATTGAGATTAAGTTACTATTTACTTTCTGTTTGATGCTTACACTTTTTTTCCTGATGATAATATATTTAAAAAAAATATTAAGTAATTGTAACTTGTTTATAAGTTGAATGCAAGCCGTATTTTATAAAATATTAAATCCGCATTGCTGCATTACTAGAAAAGTTGCATTTATTTTTTAATGTTTGCAATACATATCTTTGTTTTTGTTATCGTTGTCTTTATAATTTCCCCATAATTAATTGCATTAATTTTGTTTTACCTTTTGCGTTTATCAGATTTCTTAATATGTAGTTTCTTTCTTCTTACTCGCAAATAAAATCTAATGAATATAAAATATCAGAAACTCTGATTTTTGACATTCTAAGCAGAATCATTATTGACAAAGAACTCTTTCTGACAGGTTCTGCTTCGAATATTATTAAAATATTCAAATTTGTTAATAGTATTTATTGTTTAAAAAGTAAAAGATTATCAGAAATGAATCATTGTTAACACAAGACGCAATGAGATAGCTGAAATACTAGAAAAGATGCCAAAAACAAACATTTAAATTATTATGTAATAATTTTCAGGAAATATGATTCTATTTTTTTCGATAATATAATAACTTTATGAGGAATCATTAAATCACAAGTAAGATTGTAAACATTACGTAACAAAAACTTAAAAATGTTACAATTCTTAAAAATATTAATATTGCATTCTACTATTTTTCTCAGTTAGTCTCGATATTAGAGAGGTTGTATAGAACTATTTTTATTTTTTGTTGATCCTTCTTACTTAATTTAGAAACGAATAAATTTATGAATTGCTTATTACAATTTTCATGAAGAACATATCTTTAAATACATGTTAGATCTCTTTTACATAGATCGGCATTTTGCATTCAATTGCATGATAAGCAATACATTATGCAAACTAAAAAAATAATAATAAAGAATAAAACTTTAGATGAAATTAAAAAAAGTACACTTATTTAAATACTTTTCAAAAAATAAAAATTTTCGTACAAAATATTATTTTAAGAAATTGTCAATTTTTGATTTTAATCCGATCACTTCTCATAAATAAATTAACAATTTATAATTTATTCGGAACAGAAAGCTCAAAATTCTACATAACATTATATAATAAAGAAATTCGAGTTTAATGGTTACTTAAACCATTAAATTCTTGCTGAATTACGTTGATAAAAATAATTATTTTAGTAGTCTCATAATCAAGAAAAATTTAATAAAAAATTATTTTCTAACATATTATTTTCTATTTGATACAGACAAAAACAACCAGAAGTATTCAACCACATAACTCAAACTCTATTTTAACCTTCCAATATAAATATTTTGTTTCATTTAGTTTGTATTTTATGACAGATTTTTATAATGCAAGAAGCAATTTAATTATTGAAAAAATCCTTACTTGCATTTCTTTGTAAATTAAATGTATTGTTTTAAAGTTATACATTTTGTAATTAAAAAAACTAAAAATTATTCACCCAAAATACGAATCAGATGATTGTGCGCGTTTACCACTAAAAATAATTTTATTAATTATTTATTATAAAACCTATATTAATATTAGGCTATTTGTTGTACTGCATTGCATTTGTTGCTTATATTAGATATACAAAATAAAAACAAAAGTTTCATATTATGATTTATAAAAAAATGTAAATGCTTTCTTAAATACAAAAAACATTAAAATAATTTAAACTACAAAAGTATTATTCATAAGTATAACACAAAACCTATAACTTCCCTTCCTCTTTTGTATTTCCTTTCTAATAATTATTATATCATGATAAATAATAAAAAAAAAAACATCACCTACCAGTTTTTTCCCACTGAGTACACTAGACAAGTTGAGTTCTTGGCACTCATCTAACTCCTTGTGTTCCACTTTCAACTTCTGAATTTCACTGACCACAAAATTGACCAATTTTTGTGATTCCATTTCATCCATATCCTGCCATTCTGTAGATGTTGTGGGTGGAGGTGTTCCAGTGGAGGTCGTCGTAGTGGACGTGGGTGTCGTCCCTTTTTCGGTCGGTATTTCAGTGGATGATAACCTCGTGGTCGTCGAAGAGGGTTCAGTGGTAGTCAAAGCCATCGTCAAGGACAACAACGCCAACGTGACGATCGAAATCGTCACGAACCAATTCGACTGCATGAGGCAGAGCGAAATATATGGACCACGTGGCAATAAAACTCAAGTCGTTGGTTCTGGTTCAATGGAGATGCAGATTTTCTCCGTCAAGGATGTGAAGCCCCTGGTTTCTCCTCTGAATCTGGCGCGGGAGGGATGCGGAAGAGCATCTTGTGCAGGATGAAAGCAGAGAGAGGGATCTATTGAATCTGCAGCGCCCTCTGTGAGAGTGATTAACTTTGAGGTTCCCAAATGAAGTTACTATTCGAGCGTCAAAGAGTTGTGGAAAGTGAAATTTTAAAATAAATCTGCAGATGTATTTCAAAAGATGTTGAAATTTTAAGAGACTTGTGTTAAATGCTGCATTTATTTTGAAACTATTGCCAGGTAAAATTAGTATTTTAATTTCAACTAATATTCTTAATGTTATGAGGTTGATACTGCAAGATTCAGGAACAATTTTTAAGATATTCACTTATGAGATGTAATGGCTGTTTGTTATGTAATTGCAAATAATATTATAGTGAATGTAATAACATTATTTCCATAACCAACTTTCGTTAATGATATGGTAGGATTTTGGAAAAAAATTAAATATATTTTTGATTAACTCTCTGAATTATTTTAATTAAGTACTTTCAGTTTATTATACAATAAATAAGTTGCTATGTTTAAATAAATAATATGTTTTATCATATAGTATACAACCGATTAAAAACCACTTTCTACGCCAGTATCGAAATTTTTACGTAGATATTATTTAAAAAAGCTTTAAAAGTTTCAAATTTAAGTTTTGTATAGTCTAATACATGAAATTTAATTCATGTAATAAGACTTTGCATTATTGGAAGAAAAAATTCATTTAATAAATATTTATTACGAATGCATATATATTTGAATCGTGAACAATTGTTTAATGAATGAAATTCATGAACAAATATTCTTTCTCGTAATGTTTTGAACTTTTGGTTTCAAAATTGATTACTATAGTTTGAACCTTTTAAAAAAGCATTTTAAATATAATTAGATTAATTTTAAAATAATATTTTAAGAACTCGTTAAAATTAAGCATTTAAGCAACAAATTATTTGAATTGAACAACAATTCATTAGTTTTGTTAATCATCAAATAGGTTTATATTTTCATCAGTTCATTTATATGAGAAAAACTTAAAATAAACTACTGTCTCTAAATCTGAAAAGTCATTAATACTGAATTGAAATGATTATCAAGTTTGAAAATGTTTCATACATAAATTAAACTTCTTGTTGTTAGCTGATTTATCATTAAGTAAATCAGCATAGTTATATTTAAGACGTTAAATATATTTAGGTACATTTGTTTTATTACACGAACCATTTTATGTGTACTTGTCTTAATCTTTTCTTTTTGTTGTGTTTTGAACAGATCTGCTTAACTATCTATCCTTTTTTTATAATATGTAAGTGAATTAAAAAACATTAAATTTAATTTTCTTTTCTTATATAATCATTTTGGTATTAATACATTTCTCTGTTAACTGAATGAATAATGAAATACATTTCTGTAAACTTTAGATTTATAAATTCTTATTTATTACTAATCAATATATATATTAACATAATATTTAGAAAGTTAATTCCACGGTGTAAAATTCTTTTGAATTGTAAAATCAATTCCTTTCTCTATTACTTTCTGAGCATGACATTAAAAGAGATAGGATAATATATTATTCTTTAATGAGCGTGAATATTTCATAATACCTCGCTTAGTCAATGGTACATAAAAATTACAAAGAGAAGAATTTTAATGACAGTTAAAATTAATTACTTATTGATATTTATAATCATAATAATCTCGATAATATATATATAATGATATAGGAAGAACACACACATATATATATATATATATACATTGCTTGAAATATTCTAAAATTTCATTTCTCTTTTTATTACATAGAATATTGGATAGATAGATATAAAACGAGATATTGTAACTTTCAAGGAAAAAGACACAATTTAGCATTTTCTAACTATTTCGATTCTGTACACATGCTTTCTTTCTAAGTGAAATTTAAAGAATAAGAGGAATGCTTAATTTTTTTTTTCATTTTTTTATTTTACATGTGTATCTTCGTTATTACAACACTGGTGCGTGTGGTTACGCAGTAGATTTAAATTAATGTGAAAAATCAAGAATTTGTCATCAGTTTCTCAAACTTTCTCATTTATTTCATTCCCTAATCATTTTAACCAAGTCAAGAGACTTGGTCACTTTAAAGACCCATATAAGTTAATATATAAGCCTTCAAGAAATAAAGTATTCTGCAAAACCATTTGTTTTTAAAGCTTGTGACAAGTTAGAAATATCTCCTTTTAAAGTAGGGTAATGTTTTTCATCTATTACGCTTTATGAGACTACTATTTTTATAAAACTATTTACCATTCATTTAAGGAGTGAATAAAATTAAGCTATGCATTTAATGTTTAAATAACTGTTTTTCTGTTCTATAACCTTTCTCTCAATCGCATTTTAAACTACACTCAAAGTAACATTGACTTCGCGCAAGTGAGCGAAATTCCCTCTCTTCATTTCTATGGATTGTTTTTCCACGACTTATCTAGAAGTGGTTTGAAAAGAAATACTCATCTTCACTTTCTTACTTTAAATAGAGCTTCAGCTATTACAATATTTTTTGAGACTTTTAATTACATCTGCGCTGAATTTTTTATTTCTTTCAACATTATTTTATTATTATTATTTTAAGACGCTTGTTTGATTTTCTGTCATTTCGAATCAAACACTAAGCTTTTGATGGAAAATAGAATTTAAGATTAGGTATTAGACAAAAAATATTAAAAAGTTATTCTGAAGTTAGCATTTTATAATTTCTAAAGAAAAAGTATTGTTAAATTATTCTTTTTTTTCATTTTATTGCTCTTTCATTTAGAAACAACAAACTTACTGTAAAATATTAACTGTTTTCTGTAAGGTGATATTAATCTACCTAAAATAACATTTAAAAAAATAATTGAATAATTTTATGGAAAAAGTTTCTTCACATTTTCAAAAAAATCTAATAGAATAGCATAGTCTTACAGAATGTTTGATTCAAGCTGCAGCTGAAATAAAAATCCGTGAAGATTTAGTAATAAAAAGTAGATGAGGTAGCCAAAGAATTATGATCCCTTCAGTTAGTAATGAACCACATCCATCAAATGAAAATGCCAATCAGTCAAATCTTTGTATTTCAATACTTCCCTGAAAGAATTCTAGTTCCTGCAAATTACAGAAGAAAACCATATTTTTTCGTTGTACAGAATATTGGAGAAAAACCATAAAGGAAGAAACATCATTAAGATACAAAGAATACGTAGATGAACTCCTTTAGTCCACTTTGTTTCGGAAGCTTTTTGTAACATAATTTTTAATTGTAATTACTGTTACAACCGTCGTTTGCATATATGTGATTTTAATGCACCTTAAATATCAATGGAGGCTTAATGCGATAATAAAGAAAAATTACAAAAATGTGTTTTTTAGTTGTCACACCGAACTAAGGTATTTCTCTATAAATGTTTGGAAAAAAAAGTCATTTTAACCCAGAAGATAAAGATACGACATTGCTAGTTCCACCTATACTTTGAAACTGTCCGTGAATGTGTTGAAATCATTATTAGATTATGAGTTGAATTCATTTCTTTATTCGAGATTAAAGTATAACTTTTAATACAGAAGGAATGAAAATTTGTTTGGATGAAATTTCTAAATAAAATATTCGACAAAGTCTAGAACAATAACTCGTGTTACTACAACCAAGTTTCTTTTTAAGGGAGAAAAATAAAAGTGTGATGATTTCCATATGTTCTAATTGTTATTAGAAAGACTGATTTTAAAATGAAACATTAATTATGTATCTCTGATTATCTGATTATATAACTCATTTACTTCCTTACAAGGATTTTAAAATAATATAGTAGAATTTACATTATTATTCCTGAGCTCTAAATTTATGTGGTATTTTTTGAACTGAAGAAAAACTGAAACTGGGAATACAAATACAAAATTTTTTTAAGTAATAAGAAAGTTCATCTAAATGTAATGAAACGGGAAAAATTTCATTCTAATACTAGACTGAAGATTCATATTTACGTTTCTATCAGGTTCAAATAATCTACATAAATTTGTTTGAAATTATGAAAATTAACACGTAAAAATTATTCATAACTAAACATGAAAACTAATCAAAACTTGGTTCAGTGTTCCCATATGTCCTCTAAAGGTATTTTTTTAGTTTTATTACACAGTGCGCTTTTCACAATCCAATTTCTACGTTCCAAAACGTAAATTAAAAAGAAACATTTCTCTCTTTTCAATTACTTCTTATTTCTACCATTTAATCAAGAATCCAAGTCCTTTCTGTGAAAATGAGCCATTTTTCTTCCATATTTCTCTTTTTCTTTCAATCCATTTTTTATAAGAAATACACTGTTTTGAGAAAATAATTTCCTTTTGTTACTTGGCTTGATAAATTCTTTCAGAAAGATAGTTTCATTGATAAAATAAACTTTTATTATGTAGACCATGATACGAATGCACTTTTATATTAATGGAATCTTTTGTCTCATTTAAAAAAATATCCACAATTAGAAATTCATTGTTTCTTAAAAATTCAAAAACTGCTTAAATAACAAAGTAATGTTTTTAAATAATGTAAAAACAAGTATTTATTTGTTTTTGTATCTTCATATGAAATCGTTCTGAACTAGAAGTGAATGAAATTATAATGTTAAACAGTATTAAATATTAGAGCATGTTATTAAGTACAATAGTGTCTTCACATTTCAGAATAATTCCAGAAAATATTCATGATCTATCAGAAACCATGTCAAGGGGGAAAGGTTTGTTATAGTAGTCCATTACAACATTTGCTAAGTGATTAAAAGTAGAGCTTAGCAATAAAATACTATTAGAATTTCTGTTCCAAAAATGAATGCAAGTTCCATTAAATCAAATAAAATAATTAAAAAGATTCAAAATGGAAGATTAGAGTTAGTTTTCTGAGTTGGAATCAAATGCTTATTTAATGTTAATTTTTTTCTCACTTTTGTACAATTAATGTTTCAATCAAGATCAAATAAAACTATTATTATAGAAATGCATGGCTCTTTCTCTTAGTGTCATCATAGAAATCAGAGCAATATGAATTCAAATAAATCATTTAAAATAGAATAAATTCTTTAGCGGAACGCATGACTCTTCTTATGCTCATTGTTTTTGAAACTTAAAAGTTCTAAATATTTAAAATGACACCTTATTAATTTATTCCTGTCTTAAATATTCTTAGTTAAATCTTCCTTATCAATATGCACATGCAAATAATACACACTCGTGTCTAAAATTAAGAGAACTTGTACTTTATATCAAATTTCTGAAACATTAATGGATATATTTCAATGAAATAAGGTATGAATTTGAGTTTATAGCAAAGAAAAAGATGTACCTTTCAAAAGTCATTTTATATACACATAATTATTAGTAAACCTCACAGTGCAAGGCTGTCCAAAATTAATGTAATATCAAAAATAATCTATTCAAAGCAAAAAGTAATCTAATAAAAAAGAAAAAAAATATCTGTCATGGGATACAGTTCTCTCTTACAGTCAAACAGGCCGAAAACCGTGATGTAATAATGTACTGGAGGCAATGGTGGATTCCTTGTTGCAATTTGTCCTACTCATGAAACAAGACAGTTTTAAAATCCGAGATAACCGTTTCCAAGCCATATTCACTGCTTGGGCATATCATCCACGGTTTGCGCTATTTCCCTCAGTTCACGACTAATAAAATCCCACAGGTGTTCGATAGGATTCAGATCTGGAGAGTTTGCGGGCATTGTACGAGATCAAATCCAGTCGGGATGTTAAGAGTTCACCGTGTGTCAGGCAACCTGGCATTGTCTTTCTGGAAAACCATGTTGGATGCGCCCTGCAAAAAGTGAATAATAACAGGCTCCATAACTTGAGTGACGTAGTGGTCCGCTGTTAAATGACCATCACTGTGTACTAGAGGTGTCCTAGAATCAAACATTATGCCACCTTCAAACCATTATGCCCGGTGTAGAATCGATGTGACGCTCGGCAAAATGGGTTGATTCGTAGCGTTCTCCGGGTTGCAGCCATACCCGTCGACGGTCCTTATTCCACCACAGATAGAAACGAAATTCATCCGTGAACAATACCCGATGCCATTTTACAGTCCAGATACGATGACGATGATACAAGGCCAGGCATCTAGCCCTGTGTTGAGTGGTCAACGGTACCCGTGTTGCTGGTACCCGTGCACGTAACTGTACTTCATGCAGTTTGTTGCATATGGTTTGGGTGAACGCAGATCTACCTGCTACTGGAGGCAACCGGCTTCGGACGACACGTGCCATGGAGAAAGGGTTTAGAATAGTCAACTGGCGAATGTGCCGATCTGTGCACTCTGACGTGCACCTTTGCGCACCACTTTATCTTCGGTGTGCACTTAGACCTTCCTTAATCCATCGTGTGACATAACGTTGGATGGTACTCACGTTGTGCCCTACAAGAGTTGCTATTGTGCTCATCGACAAACCCTGTTCATGGAGTTCGATATTACGGTCACGTTCCCCGGTCGTTTACTGATGATATTGAGCTCACCTGTCATCTGAGAGGCATTTTCTACGTTTCTTTGAAAGTCGCTAATACTACGTAAAACCTCAGATGATGTTTATGATAAGGAAAGTTTTGGCTTTTATAGACCGAATGTTGGTACACGTGATCAGATGCGTGAGCAAATTGAATCATTTGCCTATGTACCTCACCACTATCGCTCCTGAAATTTTCATGATGCTACGTGCATTAGTTCTTGTTGAAACAATTTCACTTTTGAGGAGTATATGAGCAATCAAGCGTTGAATAAGTTAATAGGAAGATAGATAGTGTTAGAGAGTAGAATTGAAACTGTAAGAAGTGTAAAATAATGATCGTATTGCTAAGTTTGAGAAATTATTGGATCAAATCCAGGAAGGGTCTAGGAGTCAACGATTCGAAACTTCGTCTGCTTATCTTAAAAGGACTCGCGCATATCAGGTTCAGTAAGAAAAACATTCTTTATAATACTAAAAGTTTGATCATCCGCGCATTAAGAGTAAAGCCAGAGATACAGTAGATTATGGATTAAATACGGATTTTTTTGTAGAACTAAATAAATTATACCGAGGTTATCATTTGTGTGTGACACGTTCTCATTGGGTTGATAAAATTCATTGGACTTCTACTTCATAGTTATTTTAAATACTATTGAAAATGAGAAGTGAATAAAATAATATCGCGTCGTTACAAGTGTATAATGTGGAATCAAATTTTCATAGATGGTGACAACTCAACGAAAAATGATGTTAAGTTAATGAAGCATTAATCTAGTTTTGATTGGTCAGAAAATGACTGAAAAATCAAACCTAACATCTGAATCAATGTGAAATATCTTTTGATGTCATTTAATATTTTGAAGTACTTAATGGTGATACCAAACCTTCTTTTCCAACTTCATCTGTCGTCAAAAACAAGTATTTTTATTCAGCCTCGTAATTTCAAGCATTTACTTACTTTATTGAAGCATTTTACTTCCCTAAAAATCAAGCATTCTCCATAACGTACTATATAAAAATATATAATGAATTTTTTCTCTTCATTTTATACGTAACATTAGAAACCTAAGTGAAGTTAGCATTAATTATACATCTTAAGTTAAGTCAAAGTTAAGTTAAAGAAATCTTATTCATTTAATTATCTCAGGTCCTAAAAAGTGACATTAATAAATAAATACCGCAACAGATGTCAAAATAGACTTTATTAATATCATCAACAGGAAAATTAAGTTATAAAAAAATGAAAGGGTCAAAATATTTTCATGCCTTATTTACAAGAACAGAAAATATAACAGTTCTGGAACCAATTCAGTTGGGTCTTTTTTCATACACAAAGAAAAAGTAACGGAAAAAAATAGCACGAAAGAAATGTTATTTGATTTAATGAGAATTAGATATATATATGTATGTATAATATAGCAGCCAGTAAAATAGGATAAAGTTTTGGAAACAGTATATTCCAAGAGAAAGCAAAAATTATTGCCCAAATGTATCTGTAAATCGTTATTTAATTCATAAAATGCATTCGTTTCAAAAATTAATTTTAAAATAACAAGTATTTTTCAAATAAATCATATGGAGCATCATTATCTCGGCAATAAAAATGAAACCCTATGAAAAAGCATAAGCTCGTAGTATATTTAAATAGAATTGAGGTTTGAATAACTCATAATAATATATTGACGCTCATTTCTGAAAAAAAAATCGTACTTATTCACTGTGAAATTTCAGCTCAATTTTATTGCATATTACTTGTTGCGTAAATTTAAAAAGTACTGCAACATTTTATAGTTAATTAGCTACTGATTCTTATATAAGATACAAAAGAATCATATTAAAATAATAATAAAAACTCTCAATGTCGTTAAAAAGAATAATCTCTTTCTAAAATAATTGTTTTCTATACTTCAAAATTAAACATAATATCGAAATAATTTTCAGGATATCAGCAGACTAAATAATTTAGGAAGAAACACATAAATGCTGTCAAACCTTACATTGTTTCTCTAAAGTATAAAAAAGTGCTTAAGCATTAAAATGATAACGGCTATTTACTTTTGAGCAAAACTTCAAAATTATACTTTTAAATATGTGACAAATGTATTACGTTAGAGAATTCCTAGACATTAAACACAATTTCTATCATTGAACATGTGCTTCTTATTATAAAGAAAATAATGCTATTTTTGATTCATTCCTTAAGACTTTATTTAACTTGTGTGTGTATATATTTATTCTTCATTTTATATATTTCCAAGAAGTACCTCACCAAAAGTTTTCGTGCATTATTATATTCTTTTGTATCCTACTTTATTTCCAGGACCATGATGTAAGAGATCACTGCAGCCGGATGTTACTGGAATCTGGGAGTCCTCTAAATATCATTCCCTTTCAGGCACCGGAACTCTGTTTCTTTACCGTCCTTCACATTTTCCTTTACACCATCGTTCCCGGGAGATATTTTCCTAGATATAGCTTCTAACTTCCTCTCTAAAAGTGAGATCTCAGTGTATCTCCATACTGCAAAATAATGCCTGGAGGACAAAAGAGATGTTTATTATTGTGCATTTATGTAACATATGTAATCTCAGTTTAAAAGCACTTCTGCGATTACATTTACTTTTTCTTTACCCTGAACAAAAAGAATATAAGCAATTTTTTTTAAAAATTCATTGTTTTATTTTTAAAACAATTGGAATTGGAAATGCTTTTTTGAAAGAGCTTGTTAAAAAATATGTAGTTAAATGTAATAAAAAATTATTCTGGTATGTACAGGAAAAACAAAATTATATTAAAACATTTGTTAAAACATTTTTAATATATTTTTTGTTTTTCCAGTATATACTAAAGTAATTTTTATCACACTTTTCAGGAATTTAGCTCGTTCATTAACATAATCACTTTTGAATCTATTTCACTTTAAAAACATTTGTTGACTTCCTTCCTTTCTTCCTTGAGATCATGAAAGAAAATTGATAAGCTATAAATTTGCCTCAATCTCTTTAGGAAACTTCAGCAATAAGGTTTTGTAACAGTTCTACAAAAATTTATTTTGATAATTATAGATGAAAATGTATTTTAAGCAATCATAATTTACATAGATCAAGTATAAATTTCTGTTTTGGGTTTTGACAAACATTCACAAAATGTAGGATTGTATGCATCATAATTATTCCTCTAAATTATTCTCTAATACTAAGAGAAATTACTAAATTTCAATGCAGGTTTTGTTATTCATTGAGTGGAATATATCTGTAAGTCATTTGTTACTGTCATGGTACATTAGCGTGGAATAAATAAAGTATGCATATTTTATCTGATATTTTTTTCTTTATTATTTCTTTTATTTAAGTGACATGAACGTACATACAAAGTCTATTGGAGAAAAATATTTATTAAAGTATGGCCCTTAATAAATCTATTCATAATTGTGTAACTAAATAATTAATTTAAATATTTCAAAAATTAAATGGGAAGAGAGGGAAAGAGAAAATTTAAGGACTCACATCTTACATTTAATTTTTATTTATTCCTAGTAATGCATTACTTCATCATTTCTTTATAACACCAACATTCTAAATTCATTTTATTTTTATTTTAGAGCCTTACCAATTTAATTGCATAAACACATAAAAACTCTAATTATAGTCTGATTTAAAGTGAAGAAATAAGTTAAAAAATTTACCGTACGTCTTTAACAGAGCTATTAAATATTAAGCAATAGTAAATCGTTAAATACAAAGGAGAATCGCAAATTTTTAATTATTGTAAAGAAATTACCGAGATATTTGGATAAAATCCATTCTGCAAAATAATTTATCCTTATGTACGCAATGTTGTACATTATATACACGTGGATTGGTTTGGCTTAACCTGGGAGAACGCACGCCCTATTAGTAACACGAGAGCGCGCGTTGGGTCAAATTGGCCCATAATCACTTTTAAGCGAAATTTATCCTTTTTTGATGGAAACTTCAATCTATTTTTGTGGCAAAATGAAAAACGAAACAAATCGTATATTTATTTAAAAAAAAGAAAAGAAAAGAAATGCTTTAATATATAGAATACCTCGTTAAGTAGTCGCAACACATATAACGATGAATAAGGTGCTTAAATAATACTAAAAGGTAACTAAATTTTTAATTTGATGTATTTAAATTTTGATACATCAATACATTTACACATATGAAGATACCAACTTAATATTCTTAAACTTAATTTTTAAAGTCTCAAAACTTTTCTTCTAATTTATAGGGACCTTCAGGTTGCAATCCTGCACATATTTCTAAATTCCACGTATAAAAAGTCTTTGAATCTATAAGAACAAACAATGTAATGCCATATTTTGCCAGTTTATTTGGTATATATTGCCTGAAAGAACATCTACCTCTAAAAGGATCTAACTTTCATCAATTGTGACGTATTCACCAAGATTATATAGGTTCTTACAGTTATTTACAAATAATTCGAACATGGATCTAAGGCGCAAATTTATTCAGTTCTTTATTTTTCAAACAATCTCTAACGTCATCGAATCTTAGACAACGTAATAGAAATAAAAAGCTTTTATGAATCATAGTAAGATGAAATATTTCAACCCCTGTGGCATCAGTGACCCAGATATTGCTCACATTCACATGCGATGCTTTATGTACTCCACACAGATAAAGAAGACCGACGAAAACTTTTATTTCAATTAAATTAGTTCTTTTAGCGTCACGTTTTCTATGAAAGCTATTTAGAATATTTTTATACAGATGTTTGTGCAGTCCACAATGCTCTCCATTATAGTATTATTGAATAGTTACAGAAAAGCAGCTACTGACAATGATACATGCCTAGCCTTACCGACATTTCCAGGCAATTTAATTACGATATTATGCAGAGAAATTAAAATAATATGACTTGGTTTATTTTTATTTCATTCTCAACTGTTGTCTCTTCCAGTATAATATTCATCATAGTTGGATGTATCTGTTGCATCATCTGAATCAAGTTATTCCTCCGATGAAGTTTCATGAGCACTAAATTCCACTTCATTGATATATTCTTTGATTCTTCATCAGGAGATACATCCACTAATAAAGTTTCCAGCAGTTTCATTTCATCTTTATAACTTAGATATCGATTCATTTTTAAATTCTTACTCAAGCATTATTCAAAAGAAAACCTAAATGCGAGAACGCGCGTTGAGTCTAACAGGCCCGAAGAACCAATTTTTAATCTAAAAACAGTTTTGAGTAATTTGATATTCAACAGAATTGAAGGGGGTGATTTTGATAGCAGCAAAGTCGCCCTCGTGTTTTACAAAATGTTTTATAAAAGACTCAAACATTTTCACCAAAGGGGGAAGGTTTCGCATTCGATTATATACGCGCCCGGGGCCAGTTTGACCCAACGCGCGTTCTCGAGGATTAAAAAAGCCGTAGATATTGAAAAGCCCGCGGTATAGAGAAGATAGAGTTCAATCTGTTGAGTTCTACAATGACGATTTTCGAAAAGTCAAGAAATGTTGATATACGAGTAAATATGATTGAGAGATCATGTGTGTAAAGGAGTCTTAAGAATAATAAATATAAATTAAATTCCACAATTTCAATTATTTTAATAACAATTAAAACTGTGCTGCATTCTGAAATAATAACTAAAATTTATCTATACTGTGGGTTGTTTCAGCATAGTGATAATTAAAACTTTACTATACTCTTATTTAAAAATTAAATATACTGTGAGTTGCGTCAACATATGGCTTCTTGTAGACAAGCATATAAACATTAAAAAATGCAATTTATAATGTTATATACATAACAATTGCTTAATTTGCAGAAAATATTTTATCCAAACATCTCGGTTATTTCTTAGTGATAATTGAAACTTTATGGTACCTTCTCATAAAATATGAGTAATTTAATATATGAAATATGTTATATATATATGTATATATGTATATATATATATATATATATATATATATGTGTGT
>BMAW01025739.1:156633-176072 GCA_019974015.1 Nephila pilipes
AAAAATGCTGTTTCTTACTTTTGACAGAAACACGTGGTAAAGGAAATGTATCCTTTAAATTATCCCTCCCAGTAAATTACTCTATAATAAAATGATTGACATCAAAATCAATTGAACAAAGATACAAACAAGTAAGTAATTTCATATCAGACGAAAAACACTTCTTAACTAAGGTACTCAGCCTTTTAAAGACGACAAACTTTTAATTTTTCAATTATTTATAATTTCAAAACTATTCTAAAATATAAAATATTACTTTAAATAAGATTATCCTAACTGATTGTAAAAAAGTAATCTATCTATTCTTAAATTATCAAATTGGTGATCGATCATCATGTAGTTATTATAGATTACAAAAATTCTTTCATAATTACACAGTCTATTAAAATTATTAAAGATTCTAAGAAAACATATTTGCAAATTAAGATAGTAACATTTAGTATCGTCATCTTATAGTTAAATTATTTTAATCCTAAAACATTTTTAAAAGAAAATTTAACATACAATATGACTTTAAAAAAATAAAATATCAATGGAATGAAGTACATATAGTTTAAACAAATTAACTAATAATAAATCAGTTACATACTTATCATGCTATAAATGTATTTTTAAAAATATAATTGTTTAGTTATACATACACACACAGAAAGATACATTTTCACGCACACACACATATATATACATGTATGTGTTGTAACATCATCATTAATTTCATTTTGATTCTGTTCTAATGATCGTGTTGAAGAGGAAGGATTCTATTCCATAAAGACGTATTTTTTTAACAAGTTATTGTAGAGGCTGGTAATTCAGGTTCTAAAAATAAAAAAAAGAAATCTTTTATATTTGATTGATTTCAATATGATGGTGAGGTTTTCTAATTTTCTGGCTCAAGATTTTTTTTTGGTAGATAAGGTATTAACGATCAACAGTATTTATGCAGTTTTGTCAATGAAGCCAACTCCAATTTGATTCTGTTTTGATGAGGGGCCGACACAATCGATGAGGAAGCACTAGGGCATCATTACATTACACTGGTGTTCAAAAGTAAGAAAATTCTCGGATTTGGTCGAATATCTCTAGATCTACTGGACAGTTTTTAATGAAATTTGGTGTGTACATAGGGTAGATATATTTAAAAAAAAACATTTAACAGTTATAATACACATGCATGATTGTGCGTAACACTCATTGAAGTCGCAAGATATGAAACAGAAGTTGCAGAATAGAATCACAAAAATGGGTTAATAGGGAGTATGATCTCCTGTAACAGATATACGGGCCTCTCTCAGACATTTTATGTTGGGAATAAGACAGCATATGAGTTCATGTGGCAATTGATCCCACTTGTTCAGCAACTCTGTTTTCATGTCTTGGATGGTTCTTGGAAGAAGCTTGCGAATTGCAATCGTCCTCCTCAGAGCGTCCCAGGCATGCTGTATAGGAGTTAGGTTTGGATATCTGGCTGACGAATCCATTGGACGAGTATCCTAACTTTCCAGAAATTCGTCGACCAGATGAGTTCTATGTGACCTCGCGTTGCCATCCATTAAAAGGAAATAAGGACCAACTGCCACCCCGAAAAGGCGAATATAGGGCTCCCAGACCTTTTCCTTATACCTCTCAATAGTCGCAGTGCCTCCTTCAAAGACATGAAGATATGTGCGGCCATCCAAAATGATGTCTGCTAAGGCCATCGAGCTTCCTCTGCCATGATGGTCAATTTCTTGCACATTGGAGGGCAGGTAACGGATCCCTGGTTCTCTCCACATAAAAGTACGGCGAAAATCACTGGTTAAGCTGAACTGGGACTCATCAGTGAAGAGAACTTTCGGCCATTGATCCATGCTCCAATCTCTATGCACCATTTTAAATGGACTCTCCTGTTCTCAGAATTGAGCGGGATGCAAGAAGCAGGTCTTCTTGCAAACAGTCTTATCTCATGAAGTCTTCTGGAAACATTCACCCTTGAAACTCGGGTTACTGTGGCTCCATACACTACATGAAGGACCTGTGAAGCTGCAGCATCCCTTTTACGCCTCTCTATAATGGACATATGTTGATCCTCTCTGGCCATCATCGCTCTTGGACGCCCTTGCCCAGGTTATCTATCAACGGATCCAGTATCCTTAAACTGTTAACTTAAGCATTAAAATCCATTTCTCTGCAAATCTAGATTTGAGACAACTGGCCTGCTTCTAGCCCCTACCTACAATTTCCCCCCTCATTCCATTATCTAAATGTTAGTGGTTACTCAGTTTTACTGTTTAAATTTTAATTTAAGCGATTACTTTAAAAAAGAAAGAAATTTGGCAAAATATGCTAGCGAACGAAATGTGGATTTTGAGACACAAGCTTATAAATTTTGTTTTTCGACTAGTTCCGCCCCCACACTTCATAGATGCTTGCGTTTTTGACGTACAAGATTTGCATCTTTGTTTCGAAGCAATATTTTTACATTTCGTTCTACTATTTTCATGAAATTCGACAAAATATGCAACTTCTCTTAATTTTGATCACCAGTTAGTTTAATACAGATAACACAGATTACATGGTTTTGAGACATCAAAAAATATCTCTGAGAGACACGTTTCACAAGGCATGAGGGAACCGTAAAAAAGAGAGAGACGGACTTTTGCATCATCTTTTATATTTACTGAATCATGGAAAGTTAATCCACTGCAGGCTTTGCAAACCAAAGCGGTAGCTGCATTTAATGTGTGCGCATTTTAATTGTAGATTTATTTTAGAGGAAAAGTGAAAATAAAGTAAAATGTGGTGAAGAAAGTATAATTATGTTGATCATCACAATCCCCCCCTCCCCAGATAGGGAGCCTTCCTATGGTGTGTCAGCTTTACAAAGAGATTCATACTGTGGTTCCGAAAAATTAAGTTAATAGTTGCAGCTAAAGCATTATTTAAAAGTATAATTATATGTATAAATGCAAATGTAAAGCATTTAACTTACATTCAAAATATAATATTAAGAGACGCATATTGAAAAACTATGTTATAATTTGAATCATTTCCTTCAGTTTCAGAAAAATGTGAACAATGACATTTTTTAAATACTGTAAAAAGGGTTACGTGTTACAATACAGAATTGACATTATTTACGAATAGAAAACATAGGAAGGTTTATGTGCATAAGATACGTTAAAAATAATTCATAAAGATATACAACTTATTTACACCAAATTGATCATTTTGATTCCTTTTTCTTCTTTTCTTAAAGTGTGTAATCAAGCAGTTGTGATTGACATGTCATTATACAAGAATGAAATATATGAAAAATATCATTAATATAAGGTACAGAATTTAATGTTAAATTTATGGTTATGTGTGAACCACAGAAAATACAAACTAGTCTTTCAACAATCACAATTAAAAATACAAAAAATAAAGTGGTGTATGAACCACAGATAATCGATATTTGGACAAAGGCAAAGTTAAATGTCACTTTCGTTTTTATCCTTGCTTCCTATCAACGATATATAAAAACTATGAGCAGAAGCAATCTAATATAAGTTTGGTCCCTCAGCTCTAAGACATGGTACGGTAATATTTTAAAAATTCAACAAACTTAGGAAATTCAACGAAGGGAAATTGGTGAAATACCCCACACTTCTCTAATTTCTCTTTGGTAGGAACCAGCAAGATTATGCACAAAGTGAGTACTTAACCCTACTACTCGTGGTTTACCCTTATGTCTTGAGGTGTAAAATATAGTCATAATTTGGAAGAACGGACCATTTCGGTTTGTTTTAGTTAAGACATTTGGTTTATCAATTACCTAAGTTACATCAGAATATTGTTTTTAAAATTTTCCAAGGACCACTAAATAGAGCATCTAATTTATGTGTGTTTTGATAATTAAATTCTTCATAAATTATGGAGTCACCACGTTTTAATTTTGCATCAACAAAACTTACATCATAATGAATTTTATTTTTTCTATGATATTCAATAGTTCTCTTATGCTTAATTACGTGTTTCTTCAACTGGAAGATGGAAAAAATTTGTTCTAAAGGTGATTTAAAAGGTAACGTGCGAAGCAATAAATATGCTGGAGAAAATTTAGTTACGAAATGAGGAGTATTATTAGATTCATCTATTACATCAATTAGAATTTTAGTCTAAGGAATTTTTGAAGAAGCTGCAGCATCATTTACTTTACATCCTCATTTAGAAACTAGAGACGGTTGTACTCTATCCACCTTCTATTAGTCTTATGAGGAGGTGATCATATAAGTAAATGTTTAACATTATAATTTCTCAGAAATCTCTGAAATTTTGAAGCAGTAAAAAAGCTTTATCAACATATTAATAATTTTGAAGAATTTGAATTTGGAACACTTGTTGTAAGCACGTAAGTAGTGTAAATTTCAGTAGTCTCATTTTTTGATGTAAGAGCCCAAACATATCTAGTAGCATGGCCTTTAAAATTGTGAAGGAAATTTTTCGTGGAGTTGTAATAGTTAAATCCACCAACTGTTAATTGAAATGCATTCAAATGGTTTACCAGTTGCGGGGGGGACAACTTGTAGCAATCAACACTTTTTTATTTTATTTTTCTTATTCATTTCGCTCACAATGTTTTACAAAGTTTGAAAAATCTTGACTTATTCCAGACCAACAATATGCAGCTGTAATGAAAATAAACATTTTTTTAACCCCAGGAGGGCGAAATTTTTGATGAGCAATTTCTAATACTTTTAACCTTAATGACATTAGTATAACAATTTTATGCATTTTTTTTCTTTTTCAAAACAATAGCATCATTCACTTTCTTATATTTAATATTCACATTTTTATTTTTCTGGTAAGTTTTGATTTCTTCCATATCTAATAAATGATCTGTGTTGAATGTAGTGTGAAACAGGATGCCTCGATAACATATCAGCTTCAACATTAGTAGTCCCCTTTTGATATTTAATTTTATAGTTAAACATGCTTGGTTTTAATGACCATCGGACTAATCTACCCCTTACATTCGTAGCATTTTTAAGCCAAATAAGTGTTGCATGATCCATATGAATTATAAATTTATATCCATGTAAATAATGAAATAATTTATCTAATGAATCAATCATTGCCAAATATTCAAATTCTATTATTGCATAATTTTTTCATAAGATCTTACATTTCTAAAATAATATGCGACAGGAAGTAAATTATTAAAGACGTTTGGTTATTTAAAAACATATCCAATACCAGTTTGAGAAGCTTCACCAAAAATGAATAGGTACATTAGTTTGAAATAATTCTAGTACAGGTTTAGTAAGCAGGGCTGCTCTAAGGTTTTCAAAAGATTCCGACATTTTTCAATCCATTGCCAGGGAACATATTTCTTCAACAGTTTGTTTAAAGGATTTCTAAGATTAGAATAATTCTTAGTAAATTTGTGTTACTCATTAATTGAGCCCAAAAACCTTTACAATTCTTTTTCATTTTTAGAGGTTTTATTTTTTCTAATACTTTCAATAAATAGATTATCTGGAATTATTTGACCTGATTTTCTTCATAACCCAAAGAATTAATTTAATTTTGAGCAAAGATACATTTCGATTTTTGTTTCATTTAATGTTTTATTTTTCACAAATTTCAAATATTCTTTAAAAGTGTTTAACATGTTCTTCAGAAGAGGAAAAGACAATCTAATAATGAAAGTAACTTCAAGCAAAATCATCTCTACATTTAATCAAAAGTCTTCCAATGTTTCTATTAAATACTTCAGGGGAATTTTTAATCCGAAAGGTAATTTTAACCATTCATATAAATCAAAAGTTATTGCTAAAGCTAATTTTTCAGAATCATCTTCATGAATTGGAATATGGTCAATACTTTAAAGTTAAATAAAATGATGAAATTTTGCTTTCGTTAATTTATCTAATAAACTATCAAAACTGGGTAAAGACTCTACGTCAATTTTGCATAATCAATTTAAACGCCTAAAATCAATACATAACCGTGCCCTGTTATTCTCTGATTTCTTATAAGCTAAAGTTACAGAGGCAAAATAAGTGATTTTACTGCTTGTAATAATTTTTAGCGTTTTTATATGTTTTCAATGATACACAGGTAGATTTAAAATCAATTCAATACTTACAGGTTTCATGTTAATGCATCCCATTTATATTTAGAAAATATATGGTAATACTGACTTATAACGTTATTTGTTACCTTATTTAGTTTATTCTCATTTTTATAGGTATTAATAAAATCATCCTTACTTTTGTTCACATTAACAGCTTAGAATTTCTGTAAACTAATGTTGCAAATTAATTAAATGTGGTTTTTATTTTATTTTGATTTTGATTTTTGGTTATATTTATGCATTCAGTTTATTAATGAATGAAACATTCTACATTCCTTTAACCCTCTCAAAATATATGGTATCTCAAAGTCGATGCCATACATTTTGATGGTTTTACATATTTCACTTATCTTTATATTTAAATGACATAATCTATTTGACTGCTTTGTTCTATCAGTTTGTCATATGATGAGGTTTTCATTTGTTAACTGTGTCTTAAGTCGGTGGTATTCTACCAAATTCAGAAGAACAATCGATACTGTCGTCTCTGTATCGATAAAACACTTCACTGAGTCTGAAACATGTTGCAATTGGTTGTAATAATTCTTTTTATTTGCTCTCTTTCTAGAGTGTATGTATCCGGATATTTATAATAGTCATAAGCTATGATTTTCATTTTGAGTCACATGTTGAGTTTCATTATAGTTAGAATTGGGCACTTGATTTCTTGGTTGATTTCTAAATTAACATGTACTCTCCCAATGAAAAGCATTCATTACACTTTAATTAATGCAGAACTTGGAAGGTAGAGGTGGTAATGAATATTGATAGTGGGTGTTCTAGGTGGGTGAGAGGTCCTAGGTCTTGCGACATAATTGGCGCCAAATGTTTGTCTTGGTTGATTGCTTGCTTCAAAATTTTGTCTATAGTTTAGAAGAGGGTAAGAAGGTGTAAAAGTCTTATACATGTTTCTAGGCCTAAACACAGGGTAGTAGGTGGAAAGTATCACCTGTGTTTCAGATCATCCAAATTTATCAAATTGCTTGATCTTAAATAGATTCCCGTTGGTGTAGTGTGGAAATTAGGAAAAAAGAGTGCTATCTCAGGTGTCGTCTTCGTCACTTGACCGAGGCTCAAAATTATGAGGTCCTTAGATCCAAAAATACATAAATTCTACTAAATTTAAATATGAGAAATATTTAATATGAGATAATTAAATATAAGAATTATTAATAATGAGAAATATTTAGATAGATTTAACATCAAATCAGGGATAATTTAAAAATTATTTCAATTAAATCCAGCAAATTTTTAAGACATTTCAATTAAGTCCAGCAATTTTTTAAAATATTTCAATTAAATTAAGCAAATTTATCATTATAATTAATATCTTAAAGTAAGATGCCATATAATAATTCTTATAATAGAATGGATTTTAAATTTAAAATACACTGCATATTATAACACAAAAAGCAGTATTGTTCAGAACTCAATAAATATGAAATTAAATAAAAAATCGAAAATTAAATATATTTTTTAAAAAGATAGTTAATAAACTATTATAGGTTAATTTAAGTTTTATAAATCAAAAGATTTTATGAAACGTCCTGTAAAATTTCAGTTTACACGAATTGGTGAAATAGTTTCGGTTATTATGATGGGCTTGTCTTTGCTGTGTGATGACCGGATTTGAGCTGAAGTTTTCAAAATGCTTCATGTGTTAAAAGAAGTATGTGTAATTCCAAAAAAATTTGTTTTCTTTTAAAACTCTCTTCGCAGGGATGCAAGAGCTTTTCAGTCCTTAAAATCCATATCACAGGAACATACAGTATTTTTAAAGAATTTTTCTGGGTAGAACTTGCACTACCTTTTTGATGCGCCGGTTTGATTCTTTTAGCAGTGAAAAAGTGTTATTATTGCAGAGGCTGGCAATTCTGTCACTGAAAATAATCTTTTATGCTCGATTCGATTCAATGTGACGGAAAGTTATTCTAATTTTCTGACTCACGATATTTTTTTTGGTCGATAAGGTATTCACAGTCGATAGAGTTAATGTAGTCTAATCAACGACGCTAACTCTAATTTGATTCTATTTAAATGGTTGTGCTGACACAATCGATAAAGAAAGATTTTCTTCCATTAAGAAGTATTTTATTAACAATTTGCTGTCCTCTATTTAATACAGATAGCACATAATACATCGTGGCGGGACATCACAAAACATCGTCGAGTGGCCCGTTTCACATCGAAAGAAGGAAGCGTAAGAGAGAGAGAAAGAGCGAAAAAGATTTGCATCAACTTTTATACTTACTGAATATCGGAAAGTGAACCCACTCCAGTCAGCTTTGCAGATCAAAAGCAACAGCTGCAGTTAACAAGACACAATTGGTTAGATTTATTTCAGTGAAAAAGTGAATGTAAGCTAAAAAGGAAAAAAGAAAGTAACTATACAAGTCCTCTCTCACACACACTGATTACAAAGACTAATTATCGTTTGGGTCTTTGATATTTCAAACACTAACTATGAAAATAAAAGGATAACTTTCTATAAAATATATGAAATAATGATCCATAAATACGGGGAATAAAGTGTTTGAATTTTGATTAGATTAATTCTAACAGAATATAGAATTCACTGCTTCTATACATTAAAGATAGCTATTGAGGTAATAATTAAATGCTAATTTGATAATAATTTTTATTAATTATTTTTCCTTCAATTTCAATTTTGAGAAAGTGGAAGCAGCAGTCTTTATAAATAAGCACATTTTCTCTTTTCACGACAAAATAATTAATCATAACAAGGCAAATTATTTCCAGTCTTAGAAGTGTGTTCACGAAACATATTATTTCTCGGGTGTGAATAACGCTCTAAATTTAAAGTTTTAAAGTTCAAAGGTTCAGCTTTATTTATTAAGGGCACATTGATTTGCCTCATGTTTAATACGCGTGAAATATGTATTACTAGCTGAAAGAATTTCACGCTCTAAATCACATCCCTTTATTCTAAAAGTGTATGTTAAAAACTATAATATACAATAGTTTATTTGTCTCCTCTTCCCTTGAGCCTACTTGAAAGAATTAATAAATCTATGCAAAATAAATTTAACTTTTCATTTTAATTCAACAAATAAACCATGCAAGAAAAACCCTTAATCTACATAATAAAATCCGTTATAATGCATACACATCCAAATTACATTTAGCAGTTAATTCCTTCACATTATTTCACAAATTTATATTTAGTCATTGATATACGTTTTGTAAAAAATAAAGTAAACACAATATGAGCGAAAATTCAGGTGAGAGTTAAATTTATATTATGAACTTAAGCATTCAATATCAGCCAAAAAACCCACTTTTATTTATTTTTTAATGCCATACTTCAAATAATTGCCTCTCTCCTAGCAAGTAAAAGTAAAAACATATCAATATAAAATAACTTTTGCATTAAACACTTAAAATTTTGAAAAAAGAAAGACCTTTTGTTATTTTTCACCAGTTCTCTTACAAGTAAACTTACTGTTGTTATAAATGTAATGCCATGATTCAAAGCATTCAGTTTGGAGTATGAAGAGCAAGAAAAATTGTAAGACCTGTGTGTTCAAAATATTTATTGCTCACGAAAAAGTTCCATTTGTATTGTAAAATTGCCAATATTTCATAATTTTATTCAGCTTCACTTATTCACCTTTAATAAACAACATCGAATACACTGTAAATATGCTTTTCATTTTGAATATTTTTGACACTTTACCTGGACCTATTTCATGAGTAGTTAATAAAACTATCCAATATTTTTATTTAAGAAAAAGTACTATAAAATCATATTTTTACTTCCCTTACATCAGCACTATATACAATTTTGAGATGATGCGGTTTCAAATTTGACACAATTTTGTATCGCCTGGGTGACCGAAAAAGTTTTGGAAATCCAGTTACACCGATGTGCTTTCAAGTATCAGACTTTTTATCTCCTCATCCATAAAGCCCTTTGCTAGTGAAAGGTAAAAATGTAGCAAATATTCCAATGAACTATATTCAAGTAGTCTGAATAATGGATTGTTTGTTGAAGTCAAACGTAGAAGCAAAATGAATGATACTGGCGAATAACCACATAATTTTTCAAATAGGTCAAATGACGAGGACGACACTTGAGTTGATGCGTTGTCACGAAACATTTAACGGGAATCAGACCCAATATAAGTTGGATATTACTCCTTTCATTCACAATCAATACAAGGATCAACTGCTTGGGGTATGTGACGAAAGAGTTTTGCTCAACTATGGGGTACTCAAATTTCGAGTTAAGTACCACAATGTTCTGATGACTTTCAGAAGCTATCTTAGGGTCACCCGCAAAATCTTTGTTGGTTCTAATTTTGATTCAGATGTACATTAAACATTTCAAAATAAAATGTATCACTTTCTTTAATTGCTCTATAACTAACTATAACTCACGAAAAAAATGAAGAATTGTATTTGACATGGTCTAAACTGGGAAAGTGAACCGGGATAACAAGCTCCCAAATCTTCTGAAACTATACCTGGATCTATGACAGTAGAAGTATTCAGGATGTATAATTGATTTTAGCTGAGCAGAGAGTTATGAATGTTTTGAAAGTACATGTTAAATTAAACATTTAATTTAATTTAATTTGTTTATTTATTTATTTATTTCCGTTCTTCATAATTCTAACTTCACATTTAGAACTATTGTGCTACAGCCTTTGTAGAGGAAATAATTATAAAAAAAATTATTTGATTTTTTTCCTTTTATACCCAATTTAACGAAAGACGAAGAAGAAGAAAAGTATAGTGATAAAATAAACAAAAAAGGGCTCTTTTCAGCCTTCCCTATTATACAATAAGAACACTAGTATTACTCTCACCTAACTTACAATTGCTTGATAAATTTCTTTAATAAATTTTCATAATTTGCCATAATTTTCTATAAGAGTTTTATAACATATAACTTTGTTCAAAAATTAAAATGTGATAACTATTCTATAATTATCATTTCTAGGCTTCGAAATACGTTAAGAAATATTGCACAAATAAGGTGACTTTATAAAAATGTTTGAGAACAATTTTTTTTTTGCATAAATTTAAGACTTAGAATTAAAGCAATGGCAATGCCCACCTGATCTGTAATTTGATGAAGTATAACATACAAAGAGTATTTGAAATGATTACTATTAATAAATTAGATTTTCAAAATTTCACCTAATCATATATTCAGTTCAATTTTTATTTATACTATCTTAAGACGTTTTGAACTATACAGTTCCAATACTCCTCAAATTAAATTAAAACAAATATTTCGTTTCTTAGCTTAATTTCTCCTGTTTCAGCCTATTGACTAAAAAAAAGAATTCAAATCTCTTTCAACTACTGCATTTTTTAATTCATCACATAAAAATATTATACAATATTTTCATGCTAATACTTCACTTACTTTTCTTACACCTAATACTACTTACTGTCTTGCAAATACATGATTCAAAAAAAGAATACTCTTTTGCAAATCACCTTATTTGGTATTTTCATGCGAATAATTTAGAAAAAATATAACCCTTTTAAAAATATTCGTGAAAATAATACTTTTTTTAGCAATTTTAATTCAACTTTCCGAAAGAATACGGAATGAAAATCTGTTATTATATACATAAAAGTATTGTGTAAATTCAGAAAATTTGAATAAAAATCAAAAATTATGTTTTCATTTTATTTTATACTTCAAGTGATATTATTCTATGATTGTGAATTTAAAGTAGAAATATATTATAGTAGAAAGTTTTTGTTAAAAAAGTCACTTCCCGAATGAAATTTTATTTTAAGGCTTGTTTTTATTACATTAAAATAAAGATTGCATTTGGCTTTGCATTGTGTAAATAGATTTAAACTTCAGTGAAAACACTTCACATAACCTAGCTTTATCTGAAATATTAATTATGCTTTCCTAACATTGGTTTCCGATATCACAGAAAATTAATTAGCTTTGAATAATCTCCTGTAATTTAATTTAAGCAGCAATACAGTCCTTCAAAATTAATTATTAACAATCTCTATTCTTGAAACATACCAAAAAATGTGCTACAAACCTTGATAATTGTTTATTTTCTGTTGCGTAAAAGATTTTAAACTAAGAATATTTAGGAAGAATATTCTTGTGTATTCGTATAATGTATCTAAAAGATTATAAATTTGATCTATACATTGAATAATAACAAATATATATTACATAGTGACTGGGAATAAAATACCTTATCATTTTGCTAGACTGGAGTATTAGAGGAAAACTGAAATAAAAATGTTCCATCCTTAACAGAAGTATTTTAATTATTTAATTAAGTGATAAGTTCAATTATATATCTTTCCACAAATCCCTTAAGAAGTATTTCCATTATTATGGAATTCTGTGTAAATTCTTGATCATGACCATTTTTTTTTACTCAGAATTAGACATTGGTTTTCTGTGTTACAAATTTAATATCATTTGCTCCATAGGTAATAAGAAAATTAAATTTTCTTTTCTAAAAATGTGTATTATAAGTTTATAATTTGCTTTATTGTTAAAACTAAGAAACAAGGAACGTGAGAATTTACGATTAGGAATACCTTAAAAAATCATTCCAGTTCTGGAGTATGATACACATCAGTTATTAAATATTTGAAAAAATCCTTCTTCCTGCAAAACAAAAGAAAAAGATTACCTCCACGAATGATAAATAATTGTATTTAAAGTAAATCTTATATCCTTACACAAATTATGATGAAGGGAGCAATACATTTATAATGAAATAGGTGTTATATAAGAATTATTTGTATTTTCCTATATACTTGTTATTCATGATCAAATTCGAAAAACCTAAAATGTGATTTTTTTGATTATGTATTAATCTTTCAAATCTCATATATATTGAACACAAAATTTTTAGATCTCTTACATCTTTCATGAACAAACCTTTCGACGTATTACGTACATTACTTTTTCTATCGATTACAGAAGATAGTGACTGAAGTATTTGTGAATAAAATTAAAGAACAAAAATAGAGTTAAAAGTTTTCAAATAATACTCATACTCCAACCTAGTGCACAGATCAGTTAAAATTTTGCGCATAAGCAGTTTCAGAGTTACACGTGCTCATTATTATTGCACACGAATGAAATGTGTTATAATCTAATTTTTTTCCCTTTTAACTGCAATTATAAATTATGAATAATAACATTTCTCACATTTAAGTTTTCAGATGTATGATGTCTTTTATTTATGTATTAATCTCTCATTCTTGAAAGGGTTCTTTAAAAAGTTTGTTAGTTTGTTTGTTCTTTAAAATGATGTGTATTTTCTGCAATCTTATTTTATCTTATCCAGAACTTATAAATTATATTTTATGAAAATCTTATATTCATACAGCATAATTTATAAGACAAATGTTTAATTCATATCTAAATTAGTTACATTTGTTATTTTAACATAATTTATAATTTTTTTGAAAAAGAATTGAGGTATTTTAAGTAGAATAAGTGTTTATATGAATCATACAGCTTTCAGGATATGATATAAAGACTTAAGTAGAACATAGTTACTAATTTAATTTATTTAAGCTTAGGGTATCATTCTGGAAATGTCAATTTCAATCAAGATTCACATTTTCTTATTTGATCATTTTTAAATCCAAATAATTAAGATCCTAAATCTATTTTTATTTCGATTGTGAGATAATTTATAAAAAGTTACATTTTTTAAAATAATACAACTATATAATAAGCCGGAAGTAGATAAACTGCAACCGGAAGTATGAATATGCTTTTTTAAAACTATTTTTTTTTTTAGCATTTTCATCTTATTATACTTTTAAAGTGAATTTATAAAAAAAAAATTATTTTGCTTCGTGGATTGGCATTAATTCGTAGCATTTCTTCTAATAGCAACAAACATTTCTTCTGAGTCACATGATGTTATTTTGCTTTGAATCCAACAAATTTTTCTCATGAAAAACCTGTAGCTTCTTTCACCTTAATTTTAGCGTTTTTAACAATTAACTGTTGTTTTATTATTGTGGTGTTTATTTTACATTGTTTACATAGTATGTTGCTTATTTTACATACCTTCTCACAAAACAAAATTAACAAATTCGTAAAAACAATGAAATTAACGTATGTTTGAATGTAAAGCTGAGCAAAAACTGGTTTTTAATGATTTTTCACACAACTACAAATAAAGCTATTATGTAACATTAAAGGGTAATCGAATTATAAATTTAAATTTTTTAGAAAGTGTATTTTATAATTTCTACTGTCCCAGTTGATTTGAAATTATAATATCTACCTAGCTGAAGATTCTGTGTTTGAATTGGCTTCCAGTTTAATTTTAAAATGATACAATTATTATTTTGATGTTCTCTTTCCAAAAACTCAGAATTTAATAAACAAATTTTTTAAATTTGAATTGTGGGGAATACAAATAACTGGTGGAGGAAATTCAACTGCCGAAAAAACAATGTGTTACACTAAATATACCGCGTATGACAAAAGGGGCATGTAGACTGTACTAACCAAACCCTTGGTGGCTGCTACTTCAATGGCTAGAAATTTTATAAATGAAGTTGCATCGGAAAATAAAACCACTTAAATATTCTAATAACCCTTTCCCAACAACGGTTACAAATTGTAGTATATCCGTTAATGGGACTTGGAATTGACGTGGTAATTTATCTTTGAACTGTTACGTAGTCTCTTTATCGTTCAACCCAAGATAATAGTTAGACTTAAAAAGAATGTCACAGTTTTACAAACTTTTGAACAGATTGATGAGTTCCTAACGTCCAGTCAATTACTTGTCTCTGCAATCGGGCTCAGCATCAAGCATTAATCAATTGGTAAATACGGGATTTATGAACGCTCTTGCATCTCAAGGTCCTTGAAACATGTTGATTTCTATGGCGAAGGTGATTTCCAAGGCTATATTGCTATTAAAGATATGTATAGCGTCGAGAGTTTTACCAAGTATGAGTGCAATGAACTCATCTCAAAATGAGTAAATAGCAGTCCACAAAAACTTATCAAAAGCCCTAAAAGGCTTTAAGGGAAAGAAATGCTTACTGAATGCTATGATAGACAAAATTCAAACCTGTTATGGGACAGATATTTTAAGTAACCCTCAAAAAATCGAAACGATACAAAGCTCTGTTATAGAGGCATTTTTACATTTTTCCACTGTTGTTCAACCCTCATTGGCAGTATTCAACAGTAAGTGATAGTTGATGTTGTTTCTCAGTATGCAAAGGCCGCTGGTTATCGGTTGGCAGAAAAATACACAGGCTTTTTTAGAAACTTATAGTAAAAAATAAAAATAAAAACTTAAAAAAATAGTGTAGTTGCGCTTTTAAGAAATTATTAGAGAAGTACTTCCATGGAGACGTAAAATGCGAATGAGTCACTTAAAGGTTGTTTGTGGTAAATTGTTCCAAAAGAAACTTTATTAGAGTTATAAACATTTCCCTTGAGTGCCTATATTGCTGTTATAATTTTACTAAAGGTGTCAATGGTATATTAGATGTTTTAAAGTCCTTAGCATAAATGCAAGTTAATATATATTGGTTGACTTCAGATCTTTTACTGTTCGAGTCACTGATTCGAAACGACATTCTTCGCCCCACACAAAAACAGTCACAATAAAATGAGACCCAAGGAAAGAAAAAGTTTGATAAAATAATAAAGGTGGGAAGTTTTATTTATATACTGCTAATAATTTGTTATGAAAATTACATTCATAATGTTTAAACCCTTTTTTCTCAAAAGTGCATTTTTGTAAATTTGGTGATTCCTCTCAAATACCGTATCTCTGAAGCCAAAATAGAAACTTACTATAGATTATTTATAATCTCAAGCAAAATAGAATTAATTTCACAAAAATATATCTAATGGTATTATCTTGTGAATGGACTAAAATCTATGAAATTGAATAACTTTTAGGGAAGCTCTAGTTGAATTTCCCTCTAAAAGTATTGGAAAAATTTTGTAAACTCCTAGTGTGAAGTTTCGATTGGCTGTAACTTTTGATTCCACAGGAATAATTTATTTCTTTAGTCATTCACTATAAATATAGTTATAAAGTGTAATACAGGAATTTTGATGAGAAAATTTAAAATATTTTTTTAAGAAGAAAACATTTCAAGAAATTCTTTCAAAATTTGATTACAGCTTTTTTGAAATTTAAATTTCGGAAAATAATTACACATATAGATTATTTCTAACTGCATTTGTTATTACTGTACAGGAAAATTAAATTAAACTAAAAACGTAAAAACATAACTTTCGGAAAATTTAATGAAATACAGATCTTTTGCCACCTATCCAGTCAATGATTCAAAGCAACATTTTTGTATTATGCAAAATCTCTCAGGAAAGAAAAATAAGATCCAAAGAAAGAGGAAGTTTAATAAAATAAAAAAAATCTTCTAACAAAACTCGAAAGGTCTCCAAACATAGATGAAAATACCTTAAATTTATTGATTATTAATTAAGTTGATCTTATTTTAATATATTCATAACTTGACTGGTGTATGTCAATACTCAAACAAAATTAATTCATATGAGGCTTGAATTCCCATATATTTCAAAATTCATTGAATGACAAATTGTAACATGCTAACAAAGCATATGCATTTTATAAGCGTATTTATAAAGTGGAAGTTTATCTCATGTATAAATATTTAAATATGCATTTTTACCTAAAATTGAGTCTTTTATGGAAACTTTACTTTGAGATTCGAAACATCTAAATTCAATCCAAAAAGAAAAAAAAAATATTAAAAATACTAAAAAGAGGTTATATATTAGACTACTTTTAACCCTTATTTCATTAAAGAAACCCTGCTCAATAATATTTGTAATGCTATATTTAACGTGTCCGATTCTAAAGATAAAAAATGCATAATTTATGTAACTTACGGCATACTACATGTCCTAAAAATGACTTCTACTCACATTCAAATTTGCTTATGAATTGCAGTAAAAGTGCCCATAACATGCTACTGTAGGATTGAAATTCCTTTAACGATCAAAAGTTATTGAATGGCTCGTTATCTCCTGTTCCTGCCTATCAGTTTGGATAGTTTCAACACAACTGAACTCACACAAATAGGAAATGTAAATAGACGTTCCGCAACCCACAGATCTTTCATTCATTTGTTGAGAGTGAGCTGTCAACAGAGACTCTGTAATTAATAGAACCTAGATTGAAGGTCGTCGCAAATATTTCTGATTGCTTAATAATTGAGAACAACTGAAGCGAGAATTAGCAAATTGTAGAAAAGCAAAATAGAAACTAATGATGAAAAGAGGGTGTTAGTTTTCACACAACATTAAATGATGTTTCCAGAAGTATGAGTACTGATATGATTTGTTCACTGCAAGTAAATTGTAGAATTTTTAAATTAATAATTTCATTACTATATAATTTTGCTCCTACAATGGATAAAAAGGGATATAATTTAAGTTTAATCGCTTTTCTGAAATTCCTTAACTTAATTACAGTTTATGACTAAAACATTCATAATTTAACAAAAAAAAAAAGTTTAATTTCGTATGTATGATAAATTTGAATACAAAAGGAGTGTCTCTAAGTATCAGTATCTTAAATATTTAGTTTTATTTCATACTTTCTGAGATATGTTTGTTTTTAACTTTTAATTTCATTCATTTTCAAATTACTTATTTTACCTCATGAGCATTGCAAATTATGATTCTTTTTAGCCACCTAAGAGACTATTGTTTTAGATGGGGCGTTTTGGCACCCCAGATCTTTTTTCAATTTTTTATCGTTTGCTTTAATTTTAATTACATATAGCTGAAATAATGTTCAATTGAATAAATTATCGTTTGCTTTTATTTTAATATCGGAAAAGTTTTTTACTGTACATTTCTATATATTTGATCGTTTATTTTAATTCTTATATTTAGCTAAGTCGTAATAATAATTTAAAAAAAAACCATCGTGTTTGGCTAAATCTTTTCTTTGCAAAATTTTTTATAGAACTTTTATTGTTATTGTTATTTATAGTAAAATATCAAAATATATTTGTGTTAATTATATGAATTTCAAGAATAAAAGAGAAATATACACATAAAGATTTCTCTTTGAAACTTCAAAAACATAATCATAAAGGTTCATAGTTTCACTTTCTTTTCACCCCGTTTCTAAGTGTATCTGGTGAGAGTAATGATTGCTATTAAATATAAATAAAATAGTTTTATGCATTTCTCTTTTATGTACTATTGATTGTTGTCTTTAGTAATTAAAATATAATATGCATTACTAAAGTAGATTTCCCTCATTTCCTTTGAATTAAATTCACCATCTTTTAAACAAGTTATAAAACAAATTATTGATTAAAAAAATAAGACTTCACTGACTAAATTTTTTAGTTATACCTTAATTATCTAACAAATATTTTAAATATCTATGTTGAACTCATTAAGATTAATAGTAATTTGATCAGTTCTCTACAGATCGTTATGATATAACTTTGAACAAATAATTTCGTATAATTTGATTTGAGTATATAAACGTCATTTCAGGACCCTTATCTTTTCAATATTTGATGTTTTAATTAGTAAAATAGCTCTAAAATTATAAATAATTTTAAAAGCATTCTTTTACAAGTTTCAATAATAAAAGCAACTTAATTTAGGAGGAAAAAAACTTAATAAATAACCTTAAATCAGTTATAAACTTAACAATTTATTACAGAAATAAAGGATTCTCTAAAATTAGAATTATTAATTAGATACATATGGGTACAAATAAAGACTTTATGAATATGTCTGGTAATTGTATTCTGTAATCTATTTGTTCAAAATATATTTATTAACAGATAAAAGCAAAATTATATTTGTAAATAATGAATAAAAAATGGTAAACAAAGAATATATGTATTCAGTTACTTAAATTTCCAACTCAATAGAAATGTATTGAAAAACTTTTGTTCTACCAAATGAGAAATCGAAACGTGATGCATTTTGAAAATTAAAATTACATTCTTTTGCTATAGAAGTATCTAACTTCGATCAACAATTTTAATCAAAGTAGTTAAAAATAGTTTCATAAAATAATTAATTTGAGAATATAATTAATTAAATTATCTTAATAATAAAATAGAACTCATTTTTTCATTAATATTCGTTTATGTGGTACAAATGTTATGAAAGTATCTTTATATGAATAGTAAAAGTTAAAATAAGTGATCTATTTAACTAATCAATTTTAGCCATTTCGTATATTAAATTACTTGAAATGCAAAGCGAGTTCGGATTTTCGCGTTTTTTTTTTTTTATTTCGAATGTAATTTTATTCATACTTATATTTGATCAAATGTACTTGTAAATATGCAT
>BMAW01025739.1:186040-271654 GCA_019974015.1 Nephila pilipes
TCATTAAAATTAATAAGTAACTGAAGTACCAATATATATATATATATATACTGCTGTTTGTAGAAAATGCAACACCATGAAAGAATCATCAGAATCAAATGAAATTTAATGCAGAAACGACTTGTACTGATACAAATAAATGATGAAATTTTCAAAACAAAAGAAACAAATTAAGCGTCCGAAATCAGTATTTGGTGCAGCCACCATGCGCTGCAATAAGTGCTGCTATACGACGTGGCATGGAGTCAAACAGATGTTGAATATCTGCTTGAGGAAGAGAATTCCATATCGCTTGTATGCGCAACCAAAGTTCGTCTTTGGAAACTGCAGGACGCGGATCACGAGCGAGACGCCGACCAACCATATCCCACACGTGCTCAATAGGCGACATATCCGGTGAATAAGCAGGCCAAGGAAGAAGTTGCATGCGTTGTGCTGAACAGAAGTCTCGAACAGTCCGCGCAACATGTGGGCGTGCATTATCCTGCTGAAAGATAGCTCCAGGGATGCCTTGAAGGAAAGGAACGACTTCGGGCTGTAGCACTTCACGGACGTACCTGTTGCTATTGAGATTACCCTCAATTCGTATCAAATTGGATCGTCCATGATACGAAATCGCACCCCAGACCATAACTCCGGGTGTTCGACCACTATGTCGTTCAATAATACACTCAGGAAGGCAGCGTTGACCGGCATAACGTCTAACACGAACACGGCCATCATGGGTCCACAAATTGAAGTGTGATTCATCTGAAAAGACAACTTGGTGCCAATCAGCTCGCCTGTCTCTGTGCTCAAGAGCCCACTGCCGACGCAGCCGTCGATGATTCGCCGTGAGGGGAATCCTGTATAAAGGCACCCTTGCACGCAATCCACGGCGCAGCAGACGACGACGAATTGACGAAGCCGACAATTGTACACCTGTAGCAGTAGACCAACGTGCTGCCAGCTGCCTGGAGGAAGCTGTGCGATCATTCACCGCCATGTGGAGCAGGTGTCGATCATCGCGCTCTGACGTCACCTTCTGTCGTCCAGGGCCTGTTTTTCGAGTTGTTCGGTGCTCGTCGGTCCACTGCTTCCAAACTCGCATCACTGTGGAACTGTTCGGCTGCATACGAGCTGCTATTGCGCGATAGGAAAATCCTCCTTCTCGAAGGCCGATTATCCTCCCTCGTTCAAACTCCGTAAGTTGCTTGAATTTCTTATTCTTCCGTCGTGGAGGCATACTCAGGTCTCACTAAACGTTTGCCACTAACAAATAATCATAGACTTTTTTCAACGTCCCGCTACAGCACTTTATTTATACGCTTTCAGCATCAATTCAGAGGGCGCTGCGCGCGCCGCGCACGCGCGATGGCTCTGAAACTTTATTAATTTGCATAATATCCTATAATTGACATTTGCTGCGAATTTCATTTGATTCTGATGATTCCTTCATGGTGTTGCATTTTCTACAAACAGCAGTTTATATATATATATATATATATATAATATATATTGCTTCAGTGTCCCTAAATTAAAATAACCATCCCAGATGATTTTTCCAATGTTTGAATTATATTTAAATTGGAAGTGTTTAACCCAAGTATGGCAATAATGTAAGAAATATAATTACTATTTATGTTTTTTAATTAATCGGTAAGCATAGGTATGGTTTTTTTTTTCAATGGTAATTTCCTTTTAAATCTGACTAAAGTCATTGTTAAAAGAGTAGCTATTTAATAATGTAACTCTTTTAAAATGAAATAAGTTTAATTCTAAAATATCAAGAAAAATACATACTTTTTCAATCCATAAATAAACAAAAAGTATAGTAGAAGGACTTCTTCTCACACAGATTGATAGAAATTGATAAATCATACCATATACGGTTAACATAAAACTAGTAATAAAATACGAAGTACATTTGGTAATCTTAATTCAATTTTAATGCGTTATTTCAGTGTATAATAATTAAATAAAACGATGCAAGCTTTTTTTTTTCAATATATCTGTTCTAATGTTTTATCTGTTTTTCAAATCATTACAAATATTTTAAATTCCATTTTATGCTCATAAAAATAGATTTTAAAATGTCATTGCTTTATGTTACAGTGAGTTTCTAAATAAATATGTCAAGAGTAACATTCACTGGACGGTGAAGAGACTTTAGAAACCTCTTACTCATTCTACACCCACATGCAATTTGTAAGTAATGTTATTGCACGCATTCATGTTTTAAGACATTACAAACGCGTTGCTCATTTCCATATTTTATTACAATATATAATACCACGTTATCAGCTTTTAAAAAGAGATATCAGTGAATTATATATAACAAATAGATGTAAAATACACATATATAAAATACGTGTTTTATAAAATGCACACACATAAAGTTTTTGATTAAGTTAAACATAAGTAAAATTAATAATGGCCATGGTTTTTGAAACCTTTAGTTCATTCAGCTCTAGACAATAGAATTAAATATATATATATATATATGCTCTCTTTCTCTATATAGAAAAGATTATGATTGAAAAACATTGTACGAATCTATTCTACATAAGAATATGTTGAATATAAGTGAACTTTACTTAATTGAAACGATAAGCAACATTATCATCAAGTTACATCATATTAATCTATATAATAAATGCACAAATTAACATATTTGAACCATACACAAATTTATGCTTGAGTTTTAAAATGTAATCTCAGTAAAGAATGATAACAATAACTTTTGTTACATTAATAATTGGAAGAAATTATTCACGAATTTTATACATTGAAGTATTATAAAATTTGAGTATAAACATCCTATTCATTACGCCATATTTTGCTATCCATGGCAGAAAAGTCATTGGCATAGTTTACTTCTCAGTAAATATGTAAATAAAAGCCTTTTGTGTGTTTTAGAAAATTAAGCTTCTCTTTGATCTTCCAGTTAGTGGTTCCATTAGATAATATGACCATGTTGCTCAACACTGCTGTAATCTCAAATCGGAGACCCACAAAATTTCTGATTAATGGACGGCTAATCGTAATTGCCAAGCAACTTGCTAATTAGACAAAATTAAAGGATCCAGAGCAAGTCGTACGATAAAGAAAGATGTATTCAATAATAGAGAGCTTTTGGACCTTCCCCTCCCCTTTCTAAGCTTGTGATATTAACAAAAGTTTAATATTATATTATTTTAATGAGTTCTGTGAATGAAAACTAATTTTTAATATCCTAATTTTTTTTTGATGTATGAGAGTTATTTGGACTATTAAATTTGTTTTGGAAATTTTGGCTCATTAAGTTTTAAATTAAAAATAATTATTTGAAAATTGTCGTTTTTAAAGCTATTTTAATTATAAATATTGTAATTCGTAATTTTAGGATGATATTTTTTGCCAAAATACTGAAATAATTCTTGTGAATTGCAAGTATATATTGTAGAAGTTTCCTTTTATGGATGGAATGGGGAAAATATTTTTTAAAACTTTTTTTTATCTTCCGTATCCTTCATAATTACTGGAAAAAGAATAGATACTTTTGAAACAATTGTTAACAATTTATTGCGATTAAATGTATCGATATATATTTCTTTACTTTCTTTGAATTTTAATGTGTTTTTTTTTTAAAAAAATATTTGATCAAATGAGTGATCAAAACGCAAACATAGGTTTTATGTGTTCGGTGCGCTGATTTTTATATATTTTCAAATATATTATTTTAGATTCAATGGCTATCCAATAGGGAATCAATCATTGTAAAACCAAAATTGGGTCTTTTATGTGGCCTTTTTACATTAGTAAAAGAAGCATCTAAATCATTGGAATGAATGTCTGAAAAATATTTGAACCGTATTAATTAAAAGTATTATGCCATCAGTAGTTTATAAATTTGTTGTTCTAAGTGTTTATGACAATCACAGAGACAGAAGCAACTGAGTTTGAAAGAGATTCATTGCGCATAAAAAAGAATATTGCAAAAATATCTCGTCTCGTATGGTTGGTATCAAAATTCATCAAATCATTCTGACACAACACTATGCTTCTGAATAGCAATAGCACAACTATAGTCAACTACCATTATTACAACAGTAGCTCTGATAAATCAAAGCACTGCATTTCTCATTTACAATTTAGCTTTGGTTCCTGCAAATCAGTTTGGATTGATTAGAGGAGGCTAAAGATAATTTGGTGAGAAATGTAACTAGTCATTTTACTACCTACATGTTCCGAAATCCAGTGTCATTGGTAGTGTATCAGGACAATCTGCTAGCTAGTACTCTGTCCAATTAATAGAACCCAGATTGTATCCGTCGTTGGTATTTCTGATTGCTTAATAATATAATACTACTGTAGTGAGAATAAACATTTTACAGAAGATGGGGACAAAAAAAATGTGGACAGTGGTTGTTTCAACAATAGTCACCGAGACACGATGTGTATGCAGAAGAATTAACTCATTAAATGTCAGCAAATTTCGTAGGTTGAATATTTAATCATTTTAATAGATTTCTGTTTGGGTGGATTTAACACTATAATTTCAAATATTTATATTTATTTCTGAGGTGAATTATGTTACAGGTAATTTATATGGAGGTCACCTATCAATTTAAAATAAGAAACTCCCTACTTATATCGTTCTATCGCTTCATAAAATGTATTTAAATATTTAAAACAATTGCACTTTTGATGATATATAATTATTTTTGCTTTCTTTCCAATAATATTGGTAATAATTTGTATACTATCTTACTCATAAAAATGGAGTATTTGTTATAATAGAGTAATTACTTATAAAAATGGATTATTAATAATAAAATGCGCTACTTTGGGTATTAGTTTCTCTAAAAATATCAGGAAATATATATTATGAAAAAAATAATTGTTTTATATATCTTTGTCATAAATAAGAGTATAAAAATATCATTCTCGTCAGAACAAATTTACATACTTTAACTCTTATCAATTTCACGCAGATGGCACATACAATTGTCATTGTATGTGCCATCTGCGTAACTTATTTCTTATTCAAAAAAAAAAAAAAAAAACGGTAACGCATCTGGTGCAGCAAATCAAAATTACAAATATAAAAATACAACCAATATGTCTGGAACTCCATCAGATATCTCAGAGAATTTCCGAAAATAAATGGTATTAAAATTTTTATTGAACATTGAAGAAAATATGTTCACCTTTATCATGTAAAATTATTCTCACTCAGTATATTTTTCAACTTTTCATCTAATATTATACGAATCCAGAATGGTCTAAAATTTAAAATTGACATTAAGTAATAGTTTAATTTAATGCACTTGCATAATAACTTAAGATGCAAATAATTAATTTAGAAAAACTCGTTAATCAGTAAAAATTAAATTTCAGTTTAGATTCGTATAATATTAGATTCGTATAATATTAGATCAACTTTTAAGCAGCGTACACGATAACAATATGTAACAAATGATTAGTTTAAGATTTGTAAATAAAAATGAGATGGTAAAATAAGAAGAATTTCTAGTGTGTTTGCAGCTTAATTGCGTAATAGAGAGAAAATTACTGAAAATAATTTTTTCCTGAAAAGAAACAAAACTTAGATATTCTTTAGAACGTTTTCAAGCAACTTTGAAACAATATTGTTTGGAAACTATAGTTATAAAATAACTTTGTTTGAAAATAATATTATTTTCATATATTATAATAAAACTAAATAATTTGTTTTGTTTTTCTTATTAATTATTTTTTTTCTTATCTCTAGAATTTCTTTTCTGTTAATAATACAAATGTTTTTATAGGATTATAGTTACATATTCAATTTTGTTTTGAAAATTCTACTTCATATTCTTTTAACATTTCAAGAAACAATAATTCTATTTGTAATAAACTTTACAAAACCTAACATTTTTTTAAAAAAATTTGATAGATGTATGAGATTATATTTACTGGATTGTCTTATCTGTTGTTACAATTTGAATATGTAAATACGAAGAAGGATATCAACAAATTATAATTTAAAAGAAAAGTTTTATTGTTTTTAAATTCTCTCTACTCGATTAGAAACATTTCTGTCGTAAGCGTTTTGAGAAAAATTATCAGTTTAAAACCAGTATTGCAAAAATAAATGTTAACAAAAGGGTTGAAAGTAATTATTATATCACATTTAAATAAACAGAGCAAAATAATAATTTTTTTAGCATAATCATAATAAAAAAAACGCATTATCAACTTTAAGTTTTTTCAAAGGATATTAAAATTAAGGCAAAATAAGTGTTAATTATCTTTAAATTAATATATTAAATTGAATTAAAAATCACATAATATATTTAATAGCAAATATAAATTCTTCTGGGATGGATTATATAATTTAATTTAGGTGATCTAAAATCTTATTGCATACTTTCATTTGGTTGAAATGCATGTACTCCTTACTGTGTCTAAGCTAATTATTTCGGAAATTATTGTTCTTAATTCATTATAAGCATTCATAGAATATTTCAATGAAATGTTTAGAATATACTTAGAGAACTAAAATTAAACTTTTATTTAAGGAAAATCTTTTACTTTTAATCTTTTTTTGTAATTCTTTTCTTCCATATTTAAAGAAAATTATTAATTATAATTTAAATAAGTTAGATAATTGTCAAGTATTATGATAAAGCTTCATTTTTTTTCATCTTATTGAGACATCTCTAGTATTAAAATTAACTAAGCAAGAAAGTAAAATTTAATTAAATTCAATTCAAATATAATACGTCAGGTAGCATATATATTAAATTCGTATCACAGTTATGCAATTTTAACCACTTGTTTGTTCATTCGTTTGATAAACCCCAAGCAATTCATTGTCCATTAACTTAGAAATCAATGTTTACCATTATTTATTATAAATATTCATCTTCTTAAATGATTTTAAAATTGAATTGTATTTAAAACTGTTAGTAACAGAGAAACAAACTGTAAATAATTTTCTCAAAATTTATTTAAACACCATAATTAATGCACAGATTATTCTTAAAACGTAATATTTCAAGGCTTAAAATATATTTAGTTATATAAATTTAAATTATTGGCTTAATTTGCTGTAATAATAAACCTCAATAAATCAAACTATAATTAATTATCTGAATATTTAAAAGTTAAAAGAGGTTCCAGAGAATAGTATAAATATGTATAAATCAAGCAATTAAATATAATACAAGTTAAGAATTTTAGTTTTGTTTTAATGCATACATTTCATTTAATCAGACATTAATTATTAATCATAATTTGCTTAAAGATCGTAACATTTGCGTGAGAAGCAAGACATTTATCAATTTTTAAGCCATATCTGAAGTTTTTAAAATTATTTCTTGGCATTATGTACTTTTAATGAATTTAAAAATCTGATAATGCGAAGGTGAATTATATAGTACCAGATATCACTACTAGAAGTTGAATAGATATAAAATATATTACTAACTTCTTAAAATGTCCATCACAGATCAAATATTCAAATTTGGCGCAGTGTTTGAAAACAAGCTATTTAAGAATCTTTTTCTGCTTATAATAAATAATAATGTATATGTCATACATTTTCTAGAATATGCTTGTGTATGGTGTATATGTGCACACGTGTATGCTTGTTTGAAATGCTAGTTTTTTTTTTTGCAAAAATTGGAAGCCATTTAATATTTGGAAAGCTTAAAAACATGATATTTGTGACATATTAGATGGAATTAAATTTTTTTCATCTAATTCATGTACTAAACTGAACAAAATAATTATGACTTCAAAGTTTTATGGATTTGAGAAAAAGACATGTAGCTTAAATTATAGTAAAATTAAAATATCAGAAAAATAATTTTAAAATTATTCCATTACTTATATTACTACAGGATGTATTTAATTACTTATTAATGTGTTTTAGTGATTGTGTCTCTAACGTCATACTCTAAGTATATTTTCATCTCATCAATTTTCAATTTTAATATGCTAGTTTTCACATTTTATAGAACATTATCATTTACCAGATGAAACCAATAAATAACGGTATTGGAATGAAAAATATACTTTGTTACAAAATTATTTCAAATATCTGTTAATCCCTTTAAAAAAAAGCTGAGCATCCCTACATATTCACTATTGCATACGTCTTCCCCAATGTTTAAAACAGTGCTGCAGATCAAGTATCCTAATCTTCCTTCCTTAAATTTGTCGCTTTCGTCTTAACCACTTCTGAAGTTTGAAAATAGGCATCCACTAATGTGCTTTTCACCTTTTAAAAGAGACGAAAGTTTATTATAGAGAGATCTAGAGACTAATAAGAATGATCGGACACAATAATGAATTTAACCAATAAGAACAGTTTTACAGAGAGCTTTAAGTTCTCTAACGGTGTTCTAACGGTGTTCTGTTCAGTTTTGAGGCTTTTTTTATACTATTTTAGCACCCAATTTCGTTATTTTCAAATCTTAATTTAAAATATTTCATAAAGTCGCTCTGTAACTATTCGTCATCCAAATACTCAAAAGCGTCGGTCTATCCTCTCAGTTTTATTAATTTTTTGAACGTTTTCATCAATTCTCAATGTGATAAGTCTATCCAAATATTAATCATCTTTAAACACTTTTTTACTTTCAAAAATTCGTCTGCACTATTCAAATCTTGAACATGTCTCACACAATTATTGCAAAATATCTTTTTCAACGATTTAAACCATTCACTTAAAGGGAATTTTAGAAAAATATTCTGTTTGAGGTTGTCGTGATCGCCGTATTACGTTACTTCTAAACCAACAAAGATTAAAAGCAAATTAAACTAGATCGAAAGACAAAATAAGGAGCTATATACATCGGTACCATCAAGATAACCTATATTACATCCCCGTTCCCTTCCGATAAATCATGCATTTATAGCATGTACAGTACAGTATTTCATTACCACAACTCGCAGTCTAATTTCTCGAAAAGTACTGAAAGAAAAAGAAAGGTAAAACTAATGCTTCCAAGCAAAGATGCGAATTTTTGGTGTCTAATACTAAAGAGTATTAGCTGACTTATGTATTTAGAAGAAATACGCGTACTATTTTCTTCGTTCTTTCATACACCTCGAAACCTTGCGTGGCATTTCTGTGAAATTCAAAATCTAACAATTAAACCACTAATATTTGAATAACATAATGAGGTGGGGAATATTTTAGAGATTTCAAGCAGAATAATCTCAGTTGCCCATTGCTAGAGACTTTAATGTAGTGCTTACTCTCGTGCACATCTTATGCGACATTTTAATAAGACTGGTTCCGTAATGAAAAGTCGTATGGAAGTTAATCCAAATAACATGTCGATAAGAGATAATCAATTTTGTGAGTTACAGCAAGATGTTAAGTAGAAAAACAACTTTTCAGCAGTCTCGTGAGCTGCATATGGCCTTGGAGACTCAAGTTTCTCTGACTACTCTTTTCAGAAAGCTATATGAGAGGTTCTATTTTTCAAAGACCTACTGTTTACATCCAGATAGCTTTTACACATAGAATATCCCGTTTATCATGGTGCACACAACATTAACATTGAAACAGGGATCAGTGGGAGCCCTCTCTATTCATTGAAGAGTCCACATTCTGCCAAACCATTAATTATTGGCGTAACTTCCTCTAAAGGGAACCAGAAGCAGGCTACATGTCTTCTAATATCCAAGGTAGAGACAGGTATTGTAACAAAAGAATCGTACTGGAAAATCGCACCGGAGCATCACGATGCCTTTGATAGTGGCTCTGAGGCAACTGAGAGGTATAGAGATTATATATTGAAGTCCCATGCCCGTTTTTTTCGGATGAGTAGTTCCTCGATTTCAATTTTAAGGATAATTATTCCTTTTGAGCGTATTCCTTCAATGAATTTTTGAATGATGAGGATTTTCTTGGATGAATGGCATCCAAATATTCAAATCTCAACCCTACGGAGTACATTTGTGGTACATTTCGAAGATCAGTTTCAACTGACCTCACAACTCACAGGACCATTAAGGATCTAAAAATGCATTACCAGAGAAGTAGGGTAAGCATCTTCAAGGACTGATGAACTGCCTCATTCCAAAATAAAGTAACGTTGTAAATTGTAAGAAGAGACCATGTTCCCTATTAACCTAATTTTTATTTTCATCTCTTTTAACCTTCCTATTAGAATATCGTACATTTTAAACCCCTACTCATTATCACACGTATGTACCATAATGTGTTATGTGGTACTTTCATATAATATTAGCCTATGTCCATATCTGATTTCATTAAATTATGTTCAATACAACTAGAGATAATTAACCAAAAGTGATACTCCTCTTAAACTTAACATTAGCGTTGATTACGTTATTCATCTATATCTTCTCTTTTTAGCATTCAGAAAGAAAAATATTTTGTTGAAGCAGACATTTTGTATATAACTAATTATTTTTAAGCAATGCTATATAATTTATGATTTATTTCTCAAGATCTCTGTGAATTTCAAATGCATTGTTATTGAGTTCTAATTCTGTAAATCTATTACTTTTGATTAAGAAATGTTAATTTCGAAATAATTTTTCTATAATATATAATCATAAATAAAATTATCCAATTTAAAACGCATTAATATAATATTCACTACATACTACTTTACGAGAAAAAAAGAAGGATTTTTAAAAATGTCTTATTGAAGATGTCAATCATTAACATAACATAAAAAGTAATATGTATATTTACTTCGTTTCTGGGAAATATAATTAGTTGTCTTTCTTTAAATAGTTCCCAAATGAATTATGATATATATTAACGAGCGAAATTCATTTGCGTGTTTCTCTTAATCGTAAAGTTTATTCAATGAACAATTTTTAAATAAACTATCAAACCTCTAAATGCATATTTGATTAAGACATTCTTAGTGTACAGAAGAGTAAACCAGTTATTAGCTTTTGCTTTAATTTAATAAATTTCCACGTAATTGTTCTTTTCTTCTTTTCTTTCAGGTTAGTCCATTATTATTCATTATATTTTTAAAGTTAAAACTGTTTGCTATTGTCGGGCTGAGCGTGAGAGGGCAGAGAGATCCATGGCCGCGGGCGGCAAAGATCTGGTGGGTGACAGGGAGCCGACAAGCTTGTTAATCATGTCTGCAATATCAGGACATGGTAATTAAATCAGATAACTATACTATCTTTGAGACTACACAGGTACTTTCAAGGCAATTGGGAAAGTGGTTCAAAATAGAATAGTAAGAGACATTTTATTTAACTTTGGCATTTTGATTTAGCAACCTCCAAAACGGATTAAGAGGAGGCACATTTTTGTCGTTGGAAGTAGAGATGTTGGCTTAGAGTATGAAAACTATTTAAAACGTAAAATGTTTTCATTCGATGCAGTAGCTAGTGAAATCCAAGAAAGTTTTCAGCAGATTCAGAATTTGCCAAAAAATATGCTTTTTCTAAGGCCTAATATTGGGTGTCGATTATGAGGAATGCAACCTCAACCAAGATTCCCAATATATTGAAAAAGAAGATTGTAAGCTTGAGTGAATGCTTCTACAAGCTTTCGTTGCAACAACAGCCTATTAGAAAGAATTTATTTACTCAGGTTTATAATGTTTTTTTATTTTTAAAGCCGAACTTGAAAGAGTAAGTTAATAACTTAATGTAGTTTTAGTGCTGAAAATAGAGAGAAATTTCCTTAGAGAATCTTCTCTAAATTAAAATTAATTGAAAGTTACTTAAGATTTCCAATGCTAACATTGAAATTAACAAATCTTACTAGTTTAGCGAAAAAAGGTATATATTAACATTGATGAATGAATTAAAGAGTTTCCGTGGCAAAAAACATGCAGAATAAATTTTTATTTTAAGAAAGCTGTTTTGTTTTGAATCCATTCGAAGTAGTGACAAAATGTCACATATTTTTTTACACATTCTTGCTTAATAGCAAATATAAGGTGGATAATTTAGGATTCGCCCAGGTTGACAGAAAAGCAACTAAGCCACTGGTTATAAGTAAAACTGAATTTGGAACAAAATTAAAGTCTATAATTTGGTTGAACAGCGTTTCATGTTTATTAAAATTCAAATCTCTTATTAAAGTTTTTGTAATTTAATTTGTTTTGCAGCCTGAACTTTCGTTCTAAAAATAATTTAAAAGGTTTAAAGGATGTTTTTTTCAAAATCATGTAATGACACAGAATTTCGAATAAGCCATTTTGTGATAATAAAACAATGCTCAGATTTAAAGTTAGTAAACTCATAAAATTCTTTAAAATTAAATAATACAATTACATTAATTTTATTTCAATTCTCAGAGTAATAGCTGCATAAGAAAGTCAATATCGAACAACACGTTGAAGTTTCATCATTACGATTCGTTGAATACTTAAGTGCAATTACTGAGAGAAATGAAAATTATAAAGATTACGTATTGAACAGTCCACTTACAAGAACAAGGCAACTCACATTTACAATTCAGTGGATTCTAAAAAGTTAATCTTCCCTCTTTCTATTTGTAACGAAACAAAAGAAAAGGAAAGAAAAAGGAGTGTTCCTTAATTTAATGAGAAATAGAATATTCAATCACGTTTCTTCCTTTTTCTTAGATTAGTTGAATGCCGATAGGAATTATGCAAATCCTAGCAAATAAGGTTTTTAAAATCTCCTTAGAAAAAAAAGTTGAGTTGAATACCTGAGAGGGCTCCTACCATCCTCTTATTTAAAGGAATAAACAATATAAATATTGAAATTTGCAAAACGTTTTGTAGAAAAAATAAATATGTTCGAAGAGTAAATACTTTAAACATGGAATTTACTTCTAATTATATTTATAACTCTCGTAAATAAAATTTAATATCAAGTGATATTTGAGTGGTTTTAAACTATATTCTGACTTTCAAGTGCAATAATTAAGATAATTAGTATAGAACTGAAATTTAATTTACTCCCCTATGCCCCATACTTATTATTATTTAAATAAAACTTTAAAAAGCACATTTAGCTAATTTAAATCCTATAATATAAATTTGATTAGATAACAAAAACCCTTAAACATAAGAAATTTCTGAAAATGTAATTTAAATGTTTGGAAAATATATCAGAATTAAATAATAATAATATATTTACGTAAAATGTACAAACTACTTAAAATATTTTCCTATTTTACCGTACATATTTGCAAAAATGTTGATAATTTTATTGTATATTTAAAATTCTGCCATGTGAGTACTCAATACTTCGATTAATATTTTTTCTGGTGTTTTAACTATAATATTTAAATTTGAATGATTTGTTAAACAATTTTAAAATAAGCTTAGGAAATTTCAAAAAATATTTCATCAAATTGAAATGTAAGAAAGTACTCTTAATGTAAAAGAAAACCAGGAATTAGAAGTAGGTTACCATTTTTTGTAAATTTTCATATTTTAATTTAATATTAATTATAATTAAAATGTATCTCTTAAACTATATATCCTACTTTCTAAATAGCTTCGGCATGGGTTAAGTTACAATATATATGACTGACAAGAAACTTCAGTTGTAATAATACAATTGTCAATAATTGTATTAGACATAAATTTCTTGCCTCTAAAGAAATGTGATTAAAAAGTATGTGATTAAGCTATGTGTGATTAAAAAACGTGTGTATATAATGCCTTTTTTATGCTTTGTATGTAAAAAATTCGTTTGATTGACAGATTATTATTTTTTGCTGAACTTAGAGTCAAGTTTTACTAAAGTGCAGTTTTCAAATACCATGGACGAGAGAACACCTGCAAGAGAGTTTTACTTGATTAAGTTTCAATTAATAGTTTTAAAATTTAAAGTAAATTAAGGAAGTTTATATAATTTTTTTTCTTTCTTAGATTTAAAAATCAATTTCAGTTTTATTAAAGAGACTTATTTTATAGTAAAATATTTTAATAACTTAATAGAATTATACATAAGAATTTTACTGAAAGGAAAGTTCTTTAAATTTTCTGGGACTAATTAATGGTATTTTAGGGAGTAAGAAGAATATGATACAAAAATTTTCTTTCATTGACGCTTATTGGATCACCAAAGCTTTATTAACGTCAATAATACACTTTTTATTGTAGGCATATTATATACCTTTGATTAAGAATATGGTTCTGTAATATATAAAACAATACTTAATCAATTGCATCGATTGCAAAATTTGCAATAAATGAAAATATTAAGTTATTAAACACGTAACGATAATTAAATAGATCATGTTAATTTTTTGCGATTTAATTGTTATTTACAGCTTGGAAACTTGAATTAGTGTATCTTTATTGACATAACGATTAGCTAACCACACTTACATGCAACAAGCATTTTTGGAATGCGATATTGAAAAGTATGAAGGTGATAAATTAATGCAGATATTTTAAAAGAGGTTTAAGGAAAAGTAGCTTACTTATAACACAGAAAATATATTTATGATATATTGAAATAGTTACAGTTATTTAATGTTTGATTTAATTTTTTTGAATTAATTTTTTTTTAAATTTTGCTGTGGATATTTAATGAGTGTTAATGAGCTCATCATTCAAATATTTCTACTGAATAGTATGAATCTAATCTAATCTATGTATATAAATTCAGGATATAATTTCAGTGCATAAAGTTATGAGAAAATTAGTTCTATTATTGAGGGTTCCATGAATTATTATTAGGTATGAAATGCAATCCCTCGGTATTTCTCTCATGTGTTGATATCCACATATCTGAAGTCATATGATGTCAGTATTCGATAAGATTTTCATACATACACGTAGCTCGATTAGATATATCAGCAATTAAAATTAAGGAATCGATTTTTTTTTATTTGCTAAAAAATTTCCGATATTTTTTCTCTCTATTTTTTTGCTTTTATTTTCCCTTTCTGTTGAAACTTAAGGATTACTTTTTGTCATTACTTACGAAGTATCGAAGCTCAAAATTTAAAATGAAATATTTAACAATCACTAAGAATATATTTGTTACAAAATTTTCAAACGAAAATTATAAGCATCAAAGGATTTCTTTTTAAACAAACATATTTTAATGAAATTCATTTTTAAAACACTAAAGTTTATTCAAAATATTTTTACCTTAAGTTACACTAAAAATTAACATAAATCGAAATCAGTTACAAAAAAAATTGACGTAATTTACTTGAAATACAGTTCATTATTATTTCAATTGTTTTTACATTTTTTTTACCAGTTAAAGGGAGATCCTGAAGGAAATTATCATAAGATTTTATACACTACAGAAAATCAAAGCGTCAATGAATTTCATTAAAAAGAGATTAAATGCATACTAATTTGTCATTTAGGATTCCCTAGCAGATTTTATATATTGCTTAGTTTTCACTAAGCTTATATAAAATCTGCTGCTTATTGCAAAAGCAATATATTAAAACTAATATATTGCTTAGTTTTCACTTAACATAACATTATGTTTTGATTATAAAAAAAGAGTTTGTAATTTAATAAATTAATTTAAAATACTTAAAAATTATTTTACATTTAATGAAAAATTCGATCTTTTTTGCATGATTTTCCTGATATATAATCAAATATAAAATTTCCTCTAAATTTCAATAATATTCTTAAGAGAGGGAAAAATGTGATATTTTTTGCTAGAGTTTTACTTTAAAGAAGGTTAAAGTTTTTATATAAATGTATTGATTCTAATGTAGGAAGAGGATAATCAACTCTTTAAATTCATAGAAATTAAAATTTTTAATTAAGTTTGGCATCTGTTTTTTTGTTGAAAACAGTTCTTAGAAAAAATATTATTGTTTTTTTAAACATGCAGTCTTCATTATTTCAAACATGATAAGAATTATTTTCAAAATATTGAAAATGTAGGAACTGGTGTTCTTTAGTTTGGACTATTGCAACAGTTTTAATATTTTTTAAATTTAAAACTGTTTAATGAAATAATTTAATGAAAATAAGACAAATTAAACTGAATTTTGTTGGTCATCTCTCTCTCTCTCTCTCTTTTTTTTTTTTTTACCTTTTCATCAGGAATCTTAATCATTTCTGAAAAAAAATACGAATTTTCTTTCCTTTCACTTAGAATCAATATACAATACTTTCCTAGTCTTTTTCCTTTCCACTCCAATTTAAATATCATGTAAAAAATGTAGGATTAGAAAGAAAGAAAATATTTCTCGTTGAAGTATAAGTGCTACGGTTCGTGAATAAAATGAATTTTTGTTACGCAAATCTTACAACGAAACATGTTTGTGCAGAGAAAATATAAGAACCAAATATGAAAATAGCAAAAGTAATATTCTTGCTTCGCTACTTCGAACGAAATAATAATTAATTTGTTAAACTACAGATTATGTATTTTTAATTTGATTTTAATAGATAGATTAATACATTTTTATGACACACAAAATCAAAACTGCACAGAAACAAATTAGCGTAACATGTCCTCATGCAAAATATTAAATATGAATTTATAAGATAGTTTCTAATTTTTGAGCAAATTTATTGTACTTGAATAAGATCCTTCTCAAACACAATTGTAGCAGAAGTTTTATTCTTCACGTGTCTATTTATTAATTAACTTAATCCTTGAAACATTTACCACAAAATATTCATGTTGTGAAAGAATTTTATCGAATATATTTTAAATCAATGTAATATTAAATAAAAAATTAATTTTATTTTATAATTTTTGAAAAAGTCTCTTAAATTTTTCAGGATCAAGGTAACAGTAAGCCTTCAAATAAAGTTTTTTTTTTAATTGGCATACAAATACATATTTCATGACTTTATGGGGCCTCCAAATTAGAAAACCACTCAAGAAAAGTTTTGTTAGCGTTTATTTTTTCTATCAAAAGGTCATTTTATATAAATATAAGCAAAAATTAAAATTTCCACAAAATATGGTAACTAAACTGAAAATAAAAATATTAACAATTTGTAAGTAGAATAACACAGAAATAACCTTATCTAAGGAATCAACAATTATTTTGACAATATAGCCCTTAGGTAGGAAAGTATAGTAGTTCGAGTTATGAAAATTGAAATTTCTTTTAAAAGTCATTCTAATTTTCATTTTATTGCAATGTAAAAAATATTCTACTCAATATAAAATTTCAAGAATAATCTGTTCTATATTATGTATATAAAAAACTTATATATATATATATATATATATATATATATGTGTGTGTGTGTGTAGAACAAAACTATGTAATCTATTGTATTTGTGAAAAAAAATTATGCTATTTTCTACAGAAAAATACGTCATAAAAGCCAACATCAAACTCAATATGTAAATAATGAAATTTAGTAATATGTTCAGCCAGACTTTTTCTTTAGACTCTATATGTATGATGACTTTTGATTTTAAATATTTTAGATTAAGTAAGTTTTTATAGTAATATTTTAGATCTCTTATTGTAACCATAGTTAGTGGTATATATAATAAAATTAATTCAGATAGCTTTTTTTTAATAAAGTTTTGTAATTTGATCTTTTGAAACAGTTGCATCTATTTCTTTTATTTTGTTAGGTCGAAAGTGCGATAAATATGATAAGCAAATACATACATTAGAACAAGAATAAAAGCTTTTAATAATTTAATGCTTATCAGAATATTGTTTCATGTTGCCTCATGTATTAAGTATATGATTAAAACAATTGCTTACCCCCCCCAAATAATGTGAGGCAACGATTCCTATACGTACTAATTCAGGATTAAAGAAAAAAATTTAACTTTAATAAGTTTTACAACTACGTAGTTTAGGTTCAATAAATTATTTCTTCATAAATGTATTATGGCTACTGCAAGTGTATTTATTCATAAATTTTAAGTAAACGGGAGATATTGAAAAAATACAAAAATATTTTTCATAAGTTTAATGATGTTTATTTGATTTCTTTTTTCATTTTACACCACAAGTTTATTTAAGCAAACTTCAATGTAATTAAAAAGCTTTATTAAACAGATGTACTTAATTAGTGGATTTCTTAAAATGTATTAGAATAATTTATTTACTGTAATAAGTAATTTTTGATAGTAAATTAAAAAATAATTTTTGATTGTAGTGCATGTGAGTAAATATATTATGTAATATTTCGACACAATCTACTGGAAAACTTAATATTTAAATTTGATAGTCAAAATAAAGGTATAAATCTTCAATTTCATATTTCTTTGTTTCGGATTAGTCAAGAAATTATGAAGAAAATGTAATTCATCCATATTTTAAAGTCTTGTACAAAAACAATGTAAAAAATGTATTTAAAGTCTTGTACAATACCCTTATCACCTGAGTATAATATCTGATAGTATATTGGTTAATTTGTTGTTTAGTCAATTAAATAATTCAAGAGAATATTTCTTTTTACACCAATCTGCTCATAAATTATATTTTTAAAATCATTTTATTCATTGAAAATTACTTTAGGTCCACAAGTAAGAAACACAGTTCTAATAATGAAATAAAATGCTTATTTATTAGTATATTGTGTTGATCCCCTTTGTTGTATTCGTTCTTTTAAAAAAAACAGAAACATTATTCTTGTTGAAGTATATATTGATCTTTACGACGGCTTAATAAATTTTGACAAACCCAATTATTTTAAGCATAAGGAGTTTATTTGTAAATTGCATGTTTTAAAGATATAAATAATTCTTCAAGTTCACGAAATAATATTTTATTTATTAAGATCTTATTATTTTTCTTTTAACCTAAGGGACGTGAATTATCGTTTCCTACTTTCTCAGTCACACGCATATTAGAACTCTTAGATTTTCAAAATTTGTTCTAAACATAAGATCTAAAAATAATGCTGGAATCTCTTTGAGTAAATATATCATGAGCATTATCTATTTCTTACTTAAAATTATCATTAAAACTGTTTTAATAAATACAATTTTTCAGTTTAATTCAACGAATGTGGTAAAGTACTTTTAAATACAAATAAGACAGTACATTGCATTACTTTTCATACCAAAAAAGTTTTATTATTTAATCATACATGTGCTTTTGCAAGACGTTAATTTATCTATTAATTCAATTTAAAAGATAATGCAAACCTGAATTCTCAAACACAAACAATAATAATACTATTCGCTGCCAACTCTATTATTGTAGCAGTTTTAATGAATTCCTCGTTTCCCGCTCAGCTCTAGATCAATTTGGACAGAATTCGGGACAACTAAATACACAAGATTGGGAAGGGTAAATATACATCCCTAAACCTGCATGTCCTTCATTCTATTGTTGAGAGAATTCTGTTGGCAGGAACTCTGTCTAATTAATAGGAACCGGATGGGGGGTATTGTAGCAAAGCACTCCTAATTGTTGAATAATCGGAAGCAACCGTAACGAGAATAATCAATTTGTAGAAATTTAAGAGGGGAAACTAGGTAGAGGTAGTCAGAACTTTTGTTTTTAGCACTGTCTTATGATATGTGAATTAATGAGCAACAATGGAATGACTTACAGAAGACCAACAAATGAAACAAGAAAGTATATTTAACAATTTTGATGTTTACTAATGTTGAAGTTTTACTCTACAATAAGTGTCTTCTGATATGTTTTTTCTTTCATCTAATGAGCGTACAAACTCTTCTGTATTCGCCATGTTTATTTATGGAAAGTTGATACTACGAATCATGTGATTATTTACATGTTTTTTGCATGTTTTAATGAAGCGATAATTATATTTCTTACCAAGAAACTTCCATGATAAGATGTTTTGTAACAGAAATTCAAAATTCATCAAAGTACATTTATTAATTTTAGTGAATTATCACTAAAAACGTCAAATAATTTTATATTTAAGGCATTTTAAATTTTTATTAACAGAGTATTATTATTAACACAGTATTTTTATTAGCAGTAAACACATATTTATTTCAATTTATCTGAGTTTTACTGAAAATGTTCTTGATAAATACTTTTAACAGTGTGGCAATGCTTGATTAGATGTATATCGATCCTAAAACTTTTATTAACATTATAAATTTTATTATTAGTATTATAAATTTTTAAATTACATAAATAAGGACATTACTTTTTAGTCCATATGAACGGGAACCGTATCAGTAATAAATTATTGATTCAAAATAAACATTTATAAACTCATAACTATTCTGATTTAAATACTGGATGAGACGAAATTTAACAGACAAAAATCTTTTCTATTTCACAAAAAAGAAATTAAACGAAGAATATAGATTAATTTTTTCTATCCTTACGCTACTGGCCAATAAAATTACTACACCAGGAAGAAATGCAAATAACAAAATAATATTTTTTGAGCAATTATATTACACTAGAAATAACAAGTGATTAACTTTTCAAGAAATTTGGAAGCATATATATTGAGAAATCAGTCCCCAGAATAACTACCTCTTGCACAAATAACAACTCTTAGGCATTGAGTCAAATAGAGATTTGAGGACATGTACTGGTACATTCCAGTCTTCTGTCTTGCCGGCAGCTTCAACACGAAGCCACAGTTCGAGTGTAGTAACTAGTGAACATTGGCAAGTCAATTCCTCGGCAACCATAAACCAACCGTTTTCTATCGGTGGGAAATCTGGAGGACGTGCCATTCAAGTCAGCCGCTGGACATTTTCTGTGTCAGTAAAGGTCACTACAATACCGACAAAATGCGATCGTGTTGCAATCCTCGTGTATCCTGCTGAAACATACGTTTCACAGGATAATGCACGAACGGATAATGCTTTCGTTAAATTATGCTAGTTTTGAACTCATATCTATTTAACAGAACTTTCTGTCTCTTATCTTGTCTTTTTCCAGTTTTTTTTAATTCTATTTCTTTTACTACAAGTATAAGATTTTGAAAAAGAAAAGCATTCTTTTAAAGAGTTTTTCATACTTTCTTCAAAACGGAAGTATCTGCAACAAGATGAATTTTTGTTATGTGATCCAAGGAAAATAATACATATTTTTTACCAAAAAAAAATTTGACTTAATTTTTAAAAAAAAATTAGGGAATGGAAATTCGAGTCGTCAAAAAATACCTAATAGTTTCAAAATTTGGAGGGGAAAACGTTAAAAACAAAATTATGTATTTATTATTTTTTTAATTCGCGTGATATTTTTCTAGTATTCTGCATTTACAGCAGAAAAATCATACCCGAAGAATATTTCTGTTGAATTATTTCCATTTAAAATTGTTAAAATGTCAAACTTAATTAGTTTTAAATAGAATGCTGGATTGCTATTTCATACAAAGAGATTGAAGCATCCTTACATAAATTATCTTTGTCCCGAATTTTAATCATGTATTCCAAACAATGGTTTCTGACTGAATGGAGAATTAATTACGCTTAAATAAATTCTTCCAGGAGTTTAATTGATACAGTTGTATAAGCTCTCAAGATGAATTATTAACAATCTCTATTATCAAGCATTGCATAAATGTTTGCTACCAAGCCTTGTTAACGATCTATTATTACATAAGTGATTTTAAATTAAGAACATTCAGAGAAAATATTACCCTCAGTAAAATTCGCTCAGTAATTAAATTATGAAAGAACATAAGAGTTGTACATTAAATAATAATCAATATAGTTTAAGTTTATATTTTTTCAAAATTTCTATTTTGCACAAAATGCCATTTTTATTGAGTAGGTGATGTGACCCTTTCCTATTTTTATCGATAAATCAATTTCTGATAAAGTTTAATTCATTTGAGTGAAAGCAGCGATGAAAAAATAATTTTATTGTTTTATGAGCATAAATTTGTTTCTATTTCAAAAGAATCGAATAAAAATACGAAAAAAAATTTATTATTATTCTGAATGTAATCTGAATCAACCATTGAAAAAAGGAACTATAATGAGAAAGGTAGAACATAATAGTATAAAATACACAAAGTGACATTGAAAATGTAACACCAAGAAGGGGTGGCCAGAAAATGATGAAGCTTGGCAAATAGAAAGAAACAGTAACGAACAATAAGTGATATTTATTTCGAAATGATATGCATAATACATAGCTAGAACATCGTCGGCTCAGTAGGATGTAGGACCACCGTAAAGGGAGATGCACGAAACTACACGTCTAGGTATGGAGTTAATGAGAGTATGGATGGGGTCCAGAGGAATAGCTCTCCATTCCCTGTCAACCCTTTGCCACATTTCATCTTCTGAATGCATCAGCGACGAAATCTGCAAATGACATCCAATCACATTTCCAATGTATTAAATTGGCAAGATATCAGGAGATAACGGTGACAAGGGAAGAATCTGTATACCTTGCAGAACATCTTAGCTGATGCGAGCAGTAGGCAGTCGGCCGTTTTCTTGCTAATAAATTCATTGAGTACCTCCTGAAGGTAAGGGATAATTTGACATACGTATACTTGAAGCACACATATATCCTCACAGAAGCATACGTATACCTTGTAGAGCAAGTTGGCTGATGCGAGCAGTGTGTTGTCGGGCGTTATCCAGCCGATAAAGAGTATTGGCGACCCCCAAAGCAGGGGAGTATCACCGCAACAGAACATCATCCACGTATCGTTGAGCCTTCTTAGTGCCCTGAATAAGAACTAGATCTGACCGAGAATTATATACAATTACGCCACAAATCATGAGGCCACGTTGTCTTATGGTTGAGTGTTCCACAATTGCTGCCGGATTTGACCTGTCCCCATTTCGAAGCTACACTCTTATGCGGCAACTATTATTGGAGAAACAGAAGCGTGACTCATCTGAAAATACGACCTAGTGTCATTCCGTCGTCCATATCTCTCGAACCCGGCACCATTGCAGACGTTGGCGTCTATGCTGGGGGGTCAATGTCACTCTTCATAATGGACGCCATGAGTTCAAGACACTTGCAACCAATCAACGGGAAATTGTTTTGGTCGCTATGGGAACATCCAGGGGACACCTTCCAGGATATCCTTCTACCTCCATTCTGAGTCTTATTCTTGACCTCAGAATGGAGGTAGAAGTTTGCAGTATGAACCAACATATCTTCTCCATCTGATCACCATAACCCTTATAAAATATGTGACAACAACTTGGCATTTTCTGCTATTACACGCGTCCTTTGAGACAAGAACAAATTTTCTACGATGATTTCATTAGCAGAAATAATGGCACGAAAATACATTCTGCAGGTTCCTTATATCTTCTTCAACGTTATTCCCTTATATTTTCTTCAACGTGCGCAGGAGAGCTGCGCATTTCACATCATTCGCCAGGTGACGTGCGTCTAACCTGATATTTTTATAATGTTCTGGTCAATTCTTCTTGGTATTGCATTTTCAGTGTCGCGTAGTATGTTATTGTAACGTTTATCCGTCATTATTTAGTTCTTGAGTCACAATTTTATCTAATATAATAAGTGACATTAAGAAAACTCGAGACTAAAGAAGCTAAATTATTTATTATCAATGCTTAATAGCCATAACTCTCTTTCCGGCGTTCTGCTTTAGTTAACAGTTTTAATTATAATTGACAAAAGGTGTTCTAGTACCGAATCCTAAGTTGTAGTTACCTGAAATGCCCACGTAGATTAATACTGGTAGTCCAATTCCATTAAAGCCGTAAGATTATCAGCCGTCTGGTTACCAGTTCTTGGTCTCACTCACTCATCTTGCTTATCATCAGCCTCTATATCACTTTTCATTTCCTTTTATACATGTATCATTATATCTGAATCACCACTTTATTTTGACCTCCATCTAATTAACATAATAACGTTTCATTTGGGTTGGGAAGAAGCTGTAACTTTATGCAATTAAGCTCAAAAATCGCGAATAGCCCAAAGTCACAATTTAATGAAATGTATCAATAACCAGAAATGAAATGTGATTTATCGTTGGGTATAAAAACCCAGTGGGAAATTACAATTAAAATTAATATGAAGGTCAAAAATTCTAGATATGCTGATGAACTATTGAGGAAACCTCAAAATTTTAATGTAACCGAGACACCTTCGACAAGAAAACATGAGCTGATTTTAAGTTTTATGTTTAAAGAATCCTCTTTTCTAAATTAAAAGTAATTCAAGTCAAATTTTTACATTGGGAGATCTATATATTTATGTATATAAAGAAAAACACATTTGCAAATATAAATAATTATGTATGAGTAATTAATAACAAATAGCTCTGTTTACAATAATAAGTTATGTATTTGTCTTTAGGTACATCTTCCATAAAATCTATTGCATTTATAACTTTGAGGTATGTGCCTACCCAAAATTCACCGTTTTCGTGAAAATTTTCTGAAGTTTCCTTATTACTTTCAATTAAGGTATCCGCCTACCATCGAAGAGGAATTTCTTAAATAGTTGAAAAAAAATAACTTTTTAAATGGTTAAACTAAAATAAAATAAAATGAAAAATTGGCATAAATTAAAATTTTTTTAAATATTTTAGCTCAAAAGATACATATAAATAACAGTAAAACGGTATTTGCGAAAAGCATCAAAACTAAAATTTAAATAGAGATATTTCAATTTTGTAATTTTTATTCCTCTCACACAATTATAACCTTGATAATTAAATAATTACAGGAAGTCGTAATTTTACATACAGAAAAAACGTGCAAAGGTGCGATAACGTATGATTTTTATCAACAATAAAAGGCAAAATAATAGAGTTATAATAATAGGTGAGGTTCAAATCCTAAATTAACCTTCATAGAGTATTCCATAAATGTTTCATAATATTATACATATAACCTTTTTCAATATGATGTTTTGGGCTGAAGCAAAATATGAAAATCTTGATTTTGTGGAAAAGCTAATAATAGATTTCAACCCAGGAACTTACCTAATTAATTCCTCAACATAAAAATGTCCCTGATTTGTAAACTTCACAATCTGTATTGAATAAGACATCTTTTTCTTCCTGGAGGCCTTTAAAACTTTCTTACGCTTACATACGACAGGTGTTGTATGGTACTTCGAGTCCCTGATTCCATTGTTATCCATCTTTTCACATCCCTTTACAGAGAAGTAGCCAGGATGTTCAATGTCAGCTTATTTAAGATTTTTAAGCAGCCTTGATATCTTTCGTTAAATTGTATAATTGATCATATGTATCCAATTTCACACTTTTCAAACAAGCAAAAACTTCTTTTGGTACTCTTTGTCATATTACACCATTAAAATATTCATTGGAAATCTGGGTCTTGGGAAATTCATCTTGCATGTTGGAAGATATTTAGATGGCGATATTTCGTAAAATATAAACGTAAACACATTACAGTTCCAATTCCGATAGCAGAATGCTACTTCCAGTTCAAAAAAACTGACACAGGCAATTATTAAAATGCTTATAACTTAAGTTCTAAGAAAGATAGAAAGAAAATTGAAACTATAATAGAAAGCTAGGAAATCAAGCTTTAATAATAGACTGTAAATAAAAATCAATTCTTCGACCGAAAATCGCGTTTTAAGGATCGGATACCTTAAAGCCCACATATTTACGATTTCAAAAATGATTTGCATTTGTTTCTAAGGTTGTTCGTTTATGCATTAATGTATGTATTTAATTTTTTATATAACATTAAAATCTTTAGTTGCATTTTTTGAAAAACTGCGATTTTTATTTATTTGTTTTCCGATTACAAAAAATCTTATTTTTTAAAAAAATATTTCATATATTTAAATAAAATTTTACCACAATATTTTATAAATTTCGAGGTATATTGTGAGCCTCAAACATAGCTTTTAAGTTTATAACCATTTATTTTGGAACTACTTTTTTTAAAAAAGTGGTATACTTTTTTGTAAAATCATGCTGTGTTTATAAGTTTCCGTATAACTCAGTAAGTTTAAGAGATAACTGCATTTTCTCTGCTTTACAATACATATATAGGTATATTAATAATATTGTTGAAACAAAAAGTGAAATATATTAATTAAAATTTGTTATAGAAACTTTGGCGTAAATGTGAATTTTTACTAAATTTGAAAAATTATGAAAGATACAAAAAAGGTAGTTAAAATGACTTTTGAATGTACAATTTTATAGATCTTTGAAACTAGAAACATATTTATTTCACACAAAAGAATTCTTTTTTTGTAAAAGTGTTGTTTCAAAGGTAGGAATACCTTAAAAATTTTCATAGTACTAAAAAATATATCATTCTATACACTGAACATAATGAAAGTTTCAGAAATTAAATTTAGTAAAATTTGAAAATCATTTCATAATTTGCAAATTATCAGCTTATGGGTAAAGTAGATTTTGAGATAAGTGTACCAGAATCCTAAGAAAAAATACATTTTGAGACAAACTCAAATAAAGATATTTTTCACTATAATTTGAAAAAAAATATTTTTAATGCAATAATCTCTCTCCTCCAGACCTATATTACAATTAATAGGATATTTCTACACAATTTTATGAATTAATTGTTTTGAAATTTTAAATTCTAGTTTATTTAGAAATAATTTGAATTACTACCTTTACTTCACACACACACACACACACATATATATATACCATCGACAATTCACAACATCTTTCATACAAAATACAAATATTACACACTCGTACCTGTTAATATTTTAAATTACATTTCTTGTATAAGCAACATTTATGTTTTGTAATTCATACAACATAAAACATATATTTGAAGAAAAGTGTACCTGAATCTTATCGTATCTCTATAAAAACTCATTCCGAGGAAACACGAATAATTATTCTGTCTGTGATTTTCAAAATATATTTAAAATAATCCAGCACTTTAATATAACTGATTAGATTGATTTAAATTGTTTTGATTTTAAATTTTATTTTTAATTCAATATTCTTTTGTAGCCTTCTGAATTATTATTTCTGCTTCAAAAACTCGTTTGTTGTTAATATTTCGTAGTGCCTTTCTCATATAATATCCGGGCTTTACCCAATTTCTGCTAATATCTTTAACTTTCTTGGAGAACCATCATTGAAGGATATCGCCGCATCTGTAAAGATTGTTTTAGGTGACCGTTCCCATGTGCAATGATTGAAGTTTTCCTTAAAGTTTTAAGTTTTACCGTGAATACACTACTCTAATAATTTCTTATCACTTAAAGATTTAAATATAGGCTTTATGGCGAGATTATTTGAAAGTGAATGTTTATATAAATAAGTCTTTCCTGACAATAAAGCTGCACCATGTATCCGAGTTAGATAGTCCTAATCCAAGCTGTGGGTTAGAACCGATACATAATTTAAGAAAATAAACTGACCATACAGTTTTAACCATATCAGATATGAGACGTTTATGTTTCGACAAATATCCAAGCCATAGTAACTCTGCAAAAACAAAATTTCAGTATCCGTAAGTCTTCCACGGCCAGTGATGATTTTGCTATCAGAAAGAGCTTGCGAGATTTAATAATATTCCTCAATCTACCACCCATTAGTTTCTGAACATGTGTCCAATATATTCCATTTTTTCTTTTACTTATACATCATTTCCATAAACTTTTGCTTTAGTTATTGAGTTGAAGTCTTTAGAATCACCATCACCAAAATAATTCACATAGCTAACATTACGGGATTTTTAGATCATTTATATATTTTTAAAATACCAACTCATTCCATTCCTCAATGAAACCTTTACAATTTTTCGCACTGACTATATTACTCCTATTTTTACGTTTGATGCAGTATTTGGTAAGGCATTCTTGGCTTTTAGGCTAATCTCTTAGCTCTTAGGCAATCTAATTAGGCTCTTGGCTCTTAGGCAATCTAATTAGGCTCTTGGCTCTTAGGCACTCTAAGGCTTTTCTTGTCTCTAGAGTTGTAGCAGAAACGACTTCGATGTGTGACCACCCTTCTACTAACTACCATCAAAAACAGCTGTAATATCTCTGTTGCTTCTATAATTATTCAGTTTCTTCAACAGCATTTCTCATTTATTTGTTTTTCACTTTTATCAGGTGCAAGAGTACATCATTCTAACGTTCAAATATTGCAGGAGATTGTGATAAATTCATAACAGCACAGAATATCTAGCAGCACTGATACCTTTTCCTGTACCGCGCATAATAAAATCCAATCTAATATTAATGTCATCAAATCCATTTGATATGTCAGATGTCATTGCGGTAATAGCCTGCCCACAGAAAATGCACGGTAAAACTAAATTCATACATAATCCTCTGCGATTACCAGAATCTTCTCTTATGACTAGTGAATCCAATTTATTGCGAAATTTGCATTTGAGCTATATTTAATAACTGAGATATTTCATTCATCTGAATAATAATATTCACAATACTAAGCCTAGAAAAATGAGCATCGCTTATAGTTTTTGCAGCATTTTTAGTTTCCTTTCTCGAGGGGCAGACATTATTAGTATTGGTATCCAATACTTCAATTTTATTTTGTTTTGATATGAAATAGCATCTACATTTCTCAAGTGATTTTGTGTAAGTCATAGTTATAAGCAAATGACAAAAATCAAGAATTAAAAGATATACAAGTAAATGTACCGGTTATGAAAATAAATTTTCAGAATGCAAACAAGAGTATGAAACAAAACAATGTACAATAAAATGAACACACAGTACACATAACATTTTGAATGCAATGCAAGTCAGTCGACAGAACATGATAATATTAAACTTAAAACATTAAAATTAATTTCAAATACAGAGAAATGTATGCGTCTCAAAGTCTTATCCCTAAAGCATGCCACACCCAGATTTAAAAAAGGTGGTACGTCATGTTTGTTTACAATTTTAAAATTCAAATTTTTGAAGGTTTAATTTATATAATTTTTTTAAATTATACATTGTCGGACATAAAAAAAGCTTTCTTTATTTTTTAACATCGAAATAAAAAAGGCAAAATTTGAAGCATTTTGGCTTCTCTGTTAACTTCTACCTGTCTATCCATACATTTGCATTAACTTGAAACTTGTTGAGTAATTAAACTCTCCTAAATTTGTGAATAGCTAATCAAAATCTAGAGAGAGTTTAATAAGGAGTAATCACAACAACACATTTTAATAGACATAAATGTTAGGGAAAGATGTTCTTATCTATCTGTACTTAAATCTCAAATGCAGTTGTCAAGATGAAAAGTGCTTTTTCGCCCTCTTCTCTCTAGTTTAATCTTCATCGTCCGGAAACCTGAAATTGATTTTGTTGTTATTTTGGATACACTCAATATCATTCAAACTACCACTTACATTAATAAACATATACTTTCACAAGAGTGTTTAGCATAATATATCTATACAAACAACTAATGAACCTACACTATCTAGTTAAGAGACAGAAAACAATACAAAATGCGAACTTAACGCTGCTCTAAATGTCAATCTTCTTCGCTATCCTTAATTACGCTGCGTGATTACCAGATGTTTCTACATCTGGTAATCATGCAGCGTAATTAACATATATAAGCAATTACGAAATGACTACATACATACAATGCATAATTTATAAACAAAAAAATAACAATACAGCTACTTTTACAAAACCAATCAATGTGAAAAAATTGTTGTACTTTAACAATTGTTTAAATTTTGAAAACCTAATTTTTTTCCTCAATTAATAACTTTCCACTTGGAAATATCACCAACTTGGTGATTTACAAATTTTGAAAATTTTAGTTCAATATGAATGTCCGTTGAGTTTAATGGAACAAGAGCCAAATCAGGCTATGGTGCACCTTAATTCAAAGCGAAAGACCATAGACCTTATATGATAAAAATAACTTGATACCTAGTCAGAGAGTAATAATAAAGAATACAACGTGATATTTCGTCGAAGAACTTTTGTGGTTCTTCAATGCTTAAAGAAACCATGCATCTCCTGCTAGACTTTCAGATTGCTGTAAAGGCCTTGGATTCCATCGCTTTTCAAGATGCCGTGGTAGCCTAGTGGCCATGGTTTCATGGCTGGAGTGTTTCGTAGAGTCGTGGGTTCAAGCCTTGATGCCACGAAAGACTCACCTTTTAGCCGGGTCTGATGCACGTTAAATCTGTCAGAGCCCAAAGTCCTCCTTCTTGATGTGGAAGTTAGGAGAGGTGTATGCCAGCTCAGGTGTAGTCTTCGTCACTTAACTGAGGTTCAAAATTACGAGGTCCTTTGCCAATGGTCGTCGTGATGATTCTAGTGCGGCGTTAATAAAACCAAACCATCGCTTTTCGAGGGATGCTCTTTCTTCCCCCATGGGGCTAGTCGATATTCTGCGTTGCTTGGAACTTCTACTACGCTGGTTGTAAGAGTTCCTCTGCTTGACGTCTGGTTGGGATCTCTTTAACCTGGTGTATGTGGATGGAACTTGTCGATTGCTAATCAGGGGTAGTTGTGTCTTGATTTCAACTTTTATCGAATGTGACTGGAGGTCGCTTGGAGAAAATTGGAGTTTGTAGTGAGGAAATTGAATCGTTGATGGTGATGTGAATCCACTGGACAGCGTTATTTTTAAAGGCGAATTTTCTTTCGTGATTCTCTGTTGATTAATGTTCACTGATTTTCCTTGGCGATGCTTCTTTCGGGGCTTAACATTATGACTCGAAAAAGATGTTATCCATTTCACTTGTGGCATTTGGTGATCTATTCTCGGATTTCGTTTGGGCTTTACTGACTGTGTTTCGGAGCTCCTCGAGTAGTTGTCATTATGAATATTTCCTTATGCAATACCTTGAACTTCACTAGAACCATATATCCACTTGAACCTCTCCTTATATCCTCATTTCTCTGATGGTAGAGTCTAATTTGATCAATATTGACGGTCATCTTCCTCTCGTTTTAGAATAACCACATTGTTTCTGAACGCGCAAACCATTTTGAAAGGCTTAAATCTCGCAACATCTATGTTCTTTGCTGATCTAAATGGATTCATTTGTATTAAATCTGATTCATTTACCTTTGTCTTCTAATCACGTCTTCTCTTATCGTAGCATCATGTCTGTTTATACTGCATCTTTGTTCTCTGCAGAACCTCTGCTAAACATTTTTCTGTGTTTTTGTACACCACATCTCCATGTTCGGGAACCTGGACCTGCTTCTGGATGGAAGTCATAAATTTTCGTTTTAAAACATTTCAGCAGGCGATTTCCTTATTGTTTCTTGTGCCGCGGTTCTAAAGCGAACTATTGAATAAATCGGTCCCAAGAAGTATGATTCAGTTGCGCATAACTATCATCTCTTCTACATTTTGAATAACTTGTCTCTGAGAAGTTTGCATGTGGTCTGTAAGTAAAAGTTTTTATGAGGGCTCAAGGTGTGATACAGTTCCTCAAACAATTTTAAAATTCATTTTTGCCATTAAGGAGCCATTATCACTAACTACCGTAATTGGAACTCCATATCTAGATATATATTCTTTGAAAAGAGCAATCGCCACTGTTCTCGCTGACGCTTTACGTAACAGGATTAATACAACCTATTTAGATAAATTATCAATTATTACCTAAAGAAACTGGTGTCTATCACGTTTCGTGGTTAGATATGGTCCTAATAAATCTAGAGAAATTTGTTCTTTTGGGTAATTAGCCATTATAGAAATTAGTTGTTTACCTGAAAACGAGTTTTTATAATTATAACGCGCCATATATCGCCCGTTGAAGCATATTCACTTTCGATTTTCTGCATTTTAGGAAAATAGCATGCTTCTTTGAATGTCACAAAAGATCTTATAACAAAATGATCCAACAATGGATTATCATGAAATTCATTTAAAATAGGTTTTCGCAATGATTGATAAATGTAAGCACGAAGTCCATGATTAGAAATTAGATAGTGGAATAAATAAGAATTCCAGCAAGAAGTGAAGACAAGTTTTCGACTATTGCCGAATTTATTGTAAAATCTTCCGGGTTCTCTAACTCTAATAATGTCCCAATTCTGAGTCTTGTCTTTGTTCATTTTTCAGCTGTTCTCTTGATGTTAACACAAGCGGTTTAATAATGGCGTCAGAGAAGCGAGATACTGCCCACTTATCATAAGAATCTCTAGACCACTACATTCTGATTCTATGTTCCCACTCAACGTTATATTCCGCCAGTTTTAGCATCCAACTAATCGTTCTGCTTGAAAGATTCTTCCCATTCGTTAGTTTGGTCAATATGGAGTGATCCGTCATTTCTTTGGTTGTCCAATATCTGAACGAAATTTTTGTAATGCCCAAATTGCCGCTAAACATTCTCTTTCTGTTATTGAATAATTTCTTTCTGCCTTACTTAAAATGCGTGATGCACATGGGATGTGGGTCTTTCTCTTTGAATAAATACCGCACATACTCCGACTGCATTAGCATCGGAGTCCATTTAATCACTATTTGTTGTATTAATTATTTTAGACTTTTGATGGATTTAAGAAATTCGCAAAATTGGACAAATTATTTTCCTCAAGTAATTATGATTTGATGTTATTACAGGAAATTCAAGAGGTTAAACTGATTTATCTCCGATATATATATATATATATATATATATATAATGATCAAATGTGAGTAACGATTTAAAACTATTTAATAAAAAATTTCTTTATAAATAAATATATGTTTATGTACCTCTATTGATGTGTTCGTATACTTATACCTTTCAATTTTATGAAATGTGTTATCCCATCTCTAATTATTTCTAAAATAATTCTAATCATCTTTCATCTCTTATCACATTTAAAATTATCTTCATGATTGTTGACTGTAAATCTATGAAAAAAAACTGTATATCTATGGAAAATATTACCTAGAAACTGATTTTCTAAATCACTTTCTATATATTGCTGTGAAACCTTCCAGCTATATACCGTTATCTAACTGGAAGGTCCACTAACCAATAGGCGTTGCATAATTTTGAACAACGGTTATCTGATGAACTCCTCATGTAAGCTAGTGGTTTATTCTCTTTATCCAGATCACGTTAACATGAGGACTACAAGCGTTTAATAGATTTAAAGTCCATCAAATCTTCCTCGAAAAGTATTCAGGGCTCAAAATCATGACTCAATTTTCTGTATGCCTACACTTTTGGTGATTATTTCCCACTCATTACGTGCTGTGTTTCAGTAGCATCGAAATTTCCTCTAAAAGTGAACTTTTACATTTATTAGATATTTAAAAGGTGCTTTATTCTATATGTACACCACATGAACTTTACTACGTTTCTCTCTTTCTCATCTCCAACACTACTCTCCAAGTTTCATGCAAAAGCCTTCATTTTTTATGGTCACCTGACATATTCTCACTCAATTCATGATTTATGCTTAATCAGATGTTTCATTTCTAATTTTATAAACAACTTTCTAAAAAATAAGCTAAAATTATTTGAAGGGTTCTTAGTGTTTTTGGAGATTAAAACTGAAAAAAAAATGCTTAATGAACAATGAGTTATGTAAAGGAAAATTAGGAATCAAATAAACTTTAAATTCTAGTAGAATAAAATATGAATTTAAAAGTAACTAATAATACACTGCACAAAATATACCTCGTGATACAAAAGAAAGCCTTAGATTTTTATCATTTTATGTATCGGAGGCTTTTTTCGGATTAAAAGTACTTTTATACATGTGTCATACATGCGTCATACATATACACACACATAATTACATTACAGAATATCACAACTTTTCTCAAAGGTTCTGGAAATAGTTTCTACCAACAGGCTCAATTATATTAATATATTTCTGATCTAATCCTTGAAGGCTATCTTTACATTTGGGATCTTATCTAAATCAACATTCAAGGTATGAAAAGAAAATACTGATTTGAAAGTTTTAATACATCAAAATAGATATTTATTTCCTTTTTCACTTTTGAGGGAATAGGGTGAGGATACCTGCTAGAAGATGCAATCAGAATTTAGAAACCGTCTGAATGCGTCTCCCTTTCTGGGCACCGGAAAATCTCGCCTTTTTACACACTCTCAAATTTTACCTTTCAGTATTGCTCAAGGGAAATATTTTTCCAGATATGACCTTCTACTTCTTACTTCTCTCGTAAAAGTGAGATTTTTGGAGCGTCACCGCATTACTATGCTATTTCAGAAAGGGGATAGAGAACTTTTCAAATAAGATTTCTTATATTTAGAAAACTTAAGTAAGACGTTAAATAAACCTTACGATTATTTTATTTCATTTGAAGTAGGGGTTAAACATTTTATTATTACTTTGATTGCTTGTATTAAAGGCAATACTAAAATTAATTTTAGATACATTTTGATTTACTTTTCAATAAACAAAATTACGAGTATTTAAAATCTAAGTGTTATAATTTCTTGTTTATATTTTAAAAAATAGTTGTAATGTTTTTTCTCTCGAAATGTTAAAGAAACACATGGTAAGGTATCAAGGTAAAATGTTTCGTTAAAATATAATGTTGATATAAAATGTTTCTAAATTTCTATGACTATTATCAGAAACCATACATACACAAACGCATGCACACACACACACACACATATGTGTGTGCGTGCGCGCTACAAATACCTTTTTCAACATACAACCATGAAACTGCTGAAAATGACTTTTTGCGACCAGGGCAGTGAAAGGGCAGCTTAGTAAGAAAATGATGTATATGTAAATATCAGCATAAGACACCAGAAGTGGAGTCCCGTCACACAAACGCGTGGAATGCTCACACTCAGTGCCAAGGCAACTTAAAAAGGAGGAGGAAGGACACAATGCCAGATATTTTCTGCTAGTGAAAGGGAAATCATACGTTTATAATGGCTACAAGAAGCCATGATGATACCATTACACGTGATAGAATGATAGGCAAGCTTAAAGAGGAGCGTAGTTTGACGAGTGTTGCACAAGAGTATAGAATTAACAAAAGAGTCGTTCAAAGAGTTTCGAAAGCCTTCCAAATGCCAGGTACAGCTACAAGGAAGTTTGCGATGAATGACCATTGAAAACAATGACAAGGTATGTCCAGTAAAGCGTTCTCCAGAAATAAATAGACCGAAACCAGACAACAAGCAACATTGCTCAGCAGCTGCGTACGGCAACCGGACGACAGGTATCAAGGTTTACTGAGACAAAGATATCTGAATAAAAGTGGTATATTCATCTGTCGTCACGAACGTCGCATTATTTTCATAGTGTTATCGGTGAATAAAAAAAATTCTGAATAACACTCGTAGATGGCTCTAAGTATTCCAAAGTATTTAGCACGTTGTGTTGGCTGGAATATCCAACTTAAGCGATAAACATACCTTTATGGTGGACACTGTGACGTCATGGGCTAGTATATATATATATATATATATATATATTGGTACTTTATTCTTGAAATGTTATACTCTGTACTTGATTGACGTCACTGCTCTTTCTGATCGAAAATTCATACGCTGCCCGCCCAGACAGTTTCACAGACGATACGTTGTCCTTGACGAGAGCAAAGGTCTTTAAGATGAAGTCTGATGTAATTGTATGAGTGTGTTCATAATAAATGATTTTTAATATGAAATGGATGCCTCGAAATTTTTGCCACTACGCCACAACATCATGGAATTTCAGAGGGCATTTGAAGGGGACTGGGGTTTTTTTTCTGTGGAAAGGGGAGGTGCGGAAAGAATTGAATATACTTTCGTAATCTAAAGTTTCTTTTCTCCAAGTAAAAAGAAATTAAACAGAAAGAAAGCATTATTAAAAGCGGATTAAACATGTAAACCTTACCCTCTCTCATTCATTTTTATGAGGAAAATATTATTGACAGTAGCAAAAATTAACAATAAGAAATAAATAAATGAGGAAAAGTTATAGTGAATAGAAATGAAAATAATAAAAGGAATGTGAGAAGAGTTGCCAAGCATCTATCAACAGAAATGTTGCTATATATTATTTTCGAAGATGTCCAAATTTAAATAATGAAAACAATCAATATAATGAGTATTTAATAGTTTACATGAGTATATTTAATTAGTATTAATTTGTAGTACAATGTTTTTATACTAATTTAATGAGTTAAAACTAAACTAATTGCGTACTTAAAAATTTAATTTCTAGTAAATGGATATATTACGATAGAACTATGCATTCTATTAATCATAATTGTTCCTTGAAATTAAACTTACCATTAATTACTTAAGTATAAGTAATTGGGAAATAACTGTGGATCTTTTACAGTCAAATTTATTTATAAAAACGCTCCCCCCCCCTTCGCCTTCAAAAATTGTTCAATATAAATTTTTATAGTTCTCTTCTTTTATTTTTATTGCCTTAGTATTTAGTTTTGGAAACTATATTTATCATTGTCATAATGCATTTAGAAAAAAAAAAGGTTCAGATCAGTAACGTAAAATATTTATGTTTTTGAAACATTTAGCGAGCTCGTTACCGGCTTGGTATTAGAAATTTCAAACAAGAATGACATTTTAATCAGGAATAGAAAACATGAAATATATATTACGAGAGACTAGAATCTCACTGGGTTTCAATGCAAGAAATTTCACTTCATTTTATATCTCCATCATGTCCGATGGAAATATAAAATGAAGCAACGAAAAAGAAAGAAAACAAGCAGAGGAAATCGATATATAAAAGACTATATTGTGGATCGTGAAATCGAGTATACACCTTTCTTTTTCGACATTAAAAGTATATAAAGGTAATGCTAAATATTTATATAAATTTAATATACATCTAAGTGATAAAATACATTTTAAGAAATGTACTAGACGTCGAAATAAGTATAAAACCTATTTAATAAAATAATAACATAATTTTTAAGTAGAAATTACAACATATTAAGTCAAAAAATTGAGTATACACCTGGCATAACTTTTAAATGAAAACTTAAAAAGATAAACTAATATTTGGTTACACATTCTTTCGAATTAATGTAGATGTCAGGGAATTGCCTTCTTCAGGTAAGTCTTCTTTGGTAAACACGAGTAACGCACCCCATTTTACCCTGGCAATTCTTCTCTATTTTCGACCATCCTTCTCGTCAACCAATTGGTCTTTTTTCAATTTTTTCACATCTAGACCACAGTTAAATGGTAGTTGTTTGGCGTAGCATAGCCACATCTGACTCTTGCGCAAATAACCTTTATATTCATTCACTCGAATTAATGTCGGCCTCCAGACGGCGTGGCATCAATTTAATAAAATTTTAGGTTGTTTCACTTGTGATTTTAGTATATTCTTCTCTTAAAACAATTTTTAAATGGTCTTTACTCGTGACAGTGTGCTTTTGGACAGATTTCCCAACTGTGACCATAAATTTTCAATAATGTTGAGATTAAGTGATTGAGGTGGATTGTGCGACTGCGTTCTACAGTTGTACAATAGCCACAATTGAACAATTTTAGCTGTATGCTTAGGATCATTATCGTGTTGAAAAATGAAACTCGATCCTAAACCCAACTTTTCAGCACTTTGCCCTATATTAGTTCTCAGAATGTTCAAGTACTGAATTTTGTTCATGATCTTATCAATAAGCACTAAACTTCTCATGACATTGGCTGATATACCGTCCCATACGAGTACAGAGTCCCTCCATACTTGACAGTAGCAACAGTATTTTTAGAAAGCAACTCACTGATAGGCTTCTGCCAAACATAGCATCGCTCACATCACTTCCAAAAACTTTAAACTTGCACTCATCGCCGAATTTAACTTGATTCCAAAAGTTTAGAGACCTTGAAATGTATTTTTTTTAGCAAACGAAAGCCTTTTCTTCTGGTTTCGTTTAAAAATGAAAGGTTTTTTCCAGATCACAAGACCATTATTGACAACCTGACACGACCAATTTTGTGACATCAATTCGTGTCATTTAGTCAGAGAATGTAATTTTTTTTTAACTTCATGTTCATCTGTATTTTTTGGATAAATGTCTTAATTAAGAAGTGGTTTTCAATCCTATTTAAAAAAAAAATTTCATATGTTTGTATTTTCAAAGTAAAGAAAGAAAGGTGTATACACAATTTTGGGAGCCACTGCGTAAAGTGTTAGTCTAAAATCTGGAAAAGAAGTGGAAAGAAAAAAAATGCAAAGTTACAAAAGCATTTTTAAGAAATTCGTCATGTCCAAAATCGGTCACTAGAGCCAACTCTTCACTCGTCCTCTACTTTTGAGGAACTAAAATTTGATTCTAATTTCTCGAATTCAGATCAAAAGAAAGGTTCGAATTCAACGAAAACTCCTTGAATCGTTCACCACTCCTCACCGAACCAACAAAGGAAAAGGATTCCAGTGTTAAGAAAATCGAAAGCCCCTACCGGAAGTCATAGAACCAGTCAAAGAGTTCCAATTTCATGCTTTTTATAATTACGTTTTATTTTGCCACAAATTATAATTTGTTTTTATTGAATTTCAAATACAATCATTATTTAATAAATATCCTTTTGTACAAATTTTTCTTTATATTTATAAATTGTCATTTTATTATTCAGAGCGACTTAGCAATATGTAATGAAATATTGGTTGAACACATGACCGACTCCCCTAGTAAACAAAAATCGTTTTTCCATCGAACATGGTGCAAGTAGAACGCCGCAAAAATTTAGAATTGACCTAGCGTGAATGTCTCTTAGACAATCCTCTTACCCTACAGAAGCAATTAACCCTAGTGGTTTGAAGCTTTAGGGGGATAATAGGATACTTTCAATCTATAAAGTCAGTGAGAGAAGGAGCGGTTTTTCTCACCCCCGAAGAATTTTTAACTGATAACCGTAAAAATTCTTCGGGGGTGAGAAAAACCGCACAATGGCGTATGGCAACCATAACGATTCAGACCAAACCAGTTGGATACTGCTCGTTTTACTTTTTGAATAGGTATTTTTTTTTTTTTTGTGTTACTCAGAAAAGCGGGTGTTATTTTTACATAGAGTAAAAAAAACACTTTTTAACATTGCATATAACGAAATGAGGAAATATATATTTATTTAGTAAAAATTTAAAAATGTATTGTATACTTATAATTACATTCATGGCAGAAATAACCTTTATTACAAATATAAGGTATAATTACGATAATTTTTGCTTATTCAAAAGTTCAAATGTCGTTGACCAAGTTGGAAATACATTTTAAATTTTTTGCTTCCAATATTTATTTATTTGTTGTTCATTCTTCTTTATATGCTAATATACTCTCTAAGAGAAAATTATAGTTGATTGGAGCGATGTTTTTGTGTTTTGTTTCTTTCATATGAAGAAAATGAATATATTTTTTTTAACAGTTAGAAATTTCATCTCATGATTTTTTACACGTTGCATTATAAATTGAAATATGAACACAATATATTGTACACAATGTAAATTATTTGGAATTTAGATTAAGTAAAAATATTTAATTAATAAATATTCTTGTGGTTGTAATACTTAAATTTTAAGAGATGCGTAACTCACTTTGAAAAAAAAATATTAAAAAATAAACAAAGTTAATTTTAAAAAATAACTTTTGTTAGAATAAACAAATTAATTCAGTACATCATAGTGACTAATTTTAAATTTCACTTTTTATGCTTCACAAAACAATAATTTGTATTTGTTGCATTTTTTTAAAGGATAAAAAAAAGTTTAAATAGCTTTTTAATGATTTCAGAGAAGTTCAATATTAATTTAATTCAGAGATTCTCTTTTCTCTCCTTTCACTTCACTGAATCAAACTTATTTTTAAACATCTTTTCAATAACTCAAATTTACCATTACACACAAATAAATTTTTATAAACGCACACAAAATATTCCCAAATCGGAGAGTTTATTAGTGGTTAGTTTGTAAACTTCGCATGCGCTTCTATGAATCATAAGACTTTCTCCGTTATTTACCATTTATCACAATTTATAAGTTGCTGTAATTTCATTTTCGAAAATTACTGTAAATGTTCGCCAAAAATAAGCATTCCATGTCAAAAGTACAGAAAAAAAATATGCGGGCACCATCTGTTGCAGATAGTCCGAAGTACGTCAATAATTAATAAAAATCCATTTGAAACCTTAAGAAATTGATTGATATCGATATAAAACTATATTCTGGCTACGCTATTCTACAGAGACATGTATTTTCTTCTAACTTGTTCAATTCTACTTGAATCAATAAATTTTTTCTTGTAGAGAATGTGTTCAAACAATTCCTCTCCTATAATTTAACATAGAAAATTGAATATTTATTTTACATAAAGGCACACAATTGCATATATTTTATAAGAAATCAAAATTCTAAGAATGCTAATCAATAAATAATTATATGTGTTATATCCATAGTAATTTATATTAGTATTGAAGCATTTCTTCTACCTCAAAATGTGTTTGAACTTTGAGCCCTATTCCTTAACATTAGCCGAAAAGAGACTTAATGGCAGCACATATATAGTAAATTAGTGTAAAGAACTCCCATCCTGGTTTCACGTTAGCAGTATGCGGAGGTCCTTCCGGGGCGGATGTGACGTCATATGCCCCCCCCCCTCTTTCCGCTTTGGGCTGGATATCGCAACAAGGTTATCATGTGTACCTACGGTTGGAATGGTATTAATAAGGGACTCCTACCCTGTTATCTTGTCTTTGGGATTATTGTTTACGGAGCGATAAGCTCGTTGTGTTTATATACAAGATAAGTTTTATACTAATTAAATTAGATGGAATGTATATAACTGGAATTAATTAATTAAAAGTATTTTTACTCAAGTTAAATTACAGGTTTTTTACACAAGTTAGAAGGAATGTATTTTGAATAAATGATTTTCTTATTTTTCCGTGCAAATTTGGTTGATTGGATATTATTGTTTAATATGCTTTTTTCGTTTAAATGAACATAAATAATATAATTTGAAATTTGAGAGAATTAGTTGAATACTATTTTTTTTCTCATTCAGTTTTATGTAAAGTTGCTTATACTTGATTAAGTTTGATTTAGTTAATGTTGAAAACTTTTGCTAGCATACATTGTATGGTAAACTTTTTTTTAATGTAAAAATAAGAAATAAACTTCTTTTAATAAGAAACTTTTTTTAAAACAATTGATTGATTTATTTATATTTTTATTTTATTTTATTTATTTTTATTTTATTTTATTTATTTTTATTTTATTTATTTTTATTTTATTTATTTTATTTTATTTTATTTATTTTTATTTTATTTATTTTTATTTTCATTTTAGTAATTTTACTTTCTTGCTTAAACATTATTAATGCATATCTTAACATTTATAGAAAAATAAAATGAATATACTATAAAAAACAAAATTTGTTTTTTTTTTTAAATGTAATTTAACAGTTGTTTCTTATCCAATAAGTTTGACTGTATTCTTTGAAGACTGATACAATTTTGTTTAGAGCGAAATTCTCGAAATATTTAGTAGATTCATTTTTCTTACATACACATATCTTTTAACAACATTTTTGTTCAGTTAAATGAAATGATGTATTCCAATTTATTCGGTGTTTTGTATTAAAAAAAACTTATATTATTAACTAATTACATATGATCATTCTTTACATTTCTTAAAGTTACATTTCTTTTCTAACAAATATTATATATTATCCGAATAGAAAAATGAGTACGTTTATTACAGTACGTTTTTAATAAGTTTTAAAAAAAAATTTCTTTTATTTTACAAATAAAAAATATTATTTGAAACGTTTTTCTACTTATAAAATATTATTGATTAAAATTTATTTTTTTCTTATAATCTTTTTTTGTCTATTTATATAAATAATTTTTAAATTTTTTTCTCTTTACAAAAATATTTAAGTTTTAAAAATTATTTTCTACTTTAAAAGAATATTATATTTTAAAGATTTATTTTCTACTTTAAAAATATTTGTCTTAAAAATTTATTTTATAACATTAGAAAAAGTTATACTTGATTTTTTTTTTCTAACATTTAGAAAAATATATTATGTTTTTAAATTTTTTTTCTAGCTTGAAGAGAAAAAAATGCTTTTCTTTAAATTTTATTTTCCAACATTAAAAAGGCCACTTGTTAAAAAAATAAATAATGTAATTTATTAACTTTTTAAAAAGAGAAATTGTGGAATAGTATATTGTAATCCTGAAGCATAATACGAAAAAATTAGATTTTAAGACAAACAATAATTAACACATACAAAACATACAAAAATGTTAAGTAAAACAAACAATCGATGCGATGGTGTTCGATTTAAAGCAGTATGCATTTGCTTTGCATTTTTTGGGACCATAACAGCCATATTTAGTTTTCCTGAGAAAGATTTGCTTACATAATTTAAGAATTTTTTTTTGTAAGAAATCTGCAGCCGATTGTTACAAGTTCAAAGGGAAAATAGCAACATCACCGTATGATTTTAAACTCATTTTATGGTTCCAGGTTAAACACTCATGACCAAGTTGATTTGCACAGTTATGTAAACAACCATTGCATTCAAAAACATTATTTCGTGAAATTTTTAAGTGGCCGCACAAGAGTCCAGTCATGGAAGTTGTAAGCACTGACTCAATTTCTGCATTGTTAGGGTCAACAGAGTCTTCAGTTTCACATTTTAAAGCTCCTTTCTCTAACATATAAAAAACACATTTGAAGAGAAGCGGCATCGGACTTTCTGTAACTGTTCCTGAAATACGTATAAGTATAGTCCATTCAAATTCATTTAAAACACATATAGATGAGATGAACTGATGAGACAAGTCCTTTTCCACAAAGTATCACTGTAGAGTTACGTGATTCGCATCATCTACCAATATAGTATAAAATAGAATTGTGTATAATGAAAGGTTTTCGAATTAATGATAAATCCAAATATTTTGCTTCATTTACAAGATGTTTCTAAAGGAGAGATGATAAATTAATTCCTTTTTTGGTCACTTTTATATTGACGAAGATGAATTTCTACTGTATTCAAAAAATATGACACAATTGCATAGTTTTTGCCACCTAATGGGCAACGATGTTCTGGAAAAGCGTATTAATCAATTGTTGGATCTTCCTCTGTATCCATATCGGAATGCACTCGCTTTGTGATGAAAAACTTTTGGGAATCAGACCTCGTTTTATTTTTGTAATAATGGAAAATTCAAAGGAGAATGAAACTTGAAGAAATTCCTACAGAAAACGTTTCTGGTACAAGCGATACTAAGCAGCAGGGTGATAATGTAAAATGAAATTTGTAATAAGTAGGAAACAATTGTATAAAAAAATTTAACACCAATACTGGGTTGTGATTAGTTTATTATTTAACTAGAAGTTGTTTGGTGGAATGGAATACTGCATTCCGTCTATCGTGGAATGTTAAAATAAATGTAATTCGGTTCTGTTATCAACATTTTCTATAATAACGTGTCCAAACGAAGTTTACACATCTAATTTTATGCAACTTAGTAATGCTTTATCAATTTTGAATAACCTTGGGGCGTAACTTTCACTTTGTTGAAAGAAATGTGTATTGTTCGATATGCTTTAAGAGTTACTGCATTAATTTAACACCTGTGTTAAGTATACTTGTCACAGCATATGGATATTATATATCACATTACTAAAATTTTTTACTCTGCTTTTCTCTATAAATTTTAAAAAATGCAGTAAATAAAAGAACTCGTTAGAACAACATCGAAAATTTAACAATTATTACATTTCAAAAACTGTTTAGAATCTGTTTTCCTTCGAACAAAGATAATTTATAAGAAATTAATTGAATAGAACTTACTTTTTAATGAATTCGATATTCCTTCATAATTTTCTTTCCTTTTGTTATTGAAATTTATTTGTATCTGATCCCATAGTATACAATATTCATTATTTCATTCTATTCTGTCGCTCGCAACAAACATAACAGTTAAAAGGCGGGAAACCGTGGAATTTGAAAATTTGCCAGTAGAAAAGAAAAAACATGCTTAGACTTTTCTATAGAAACTAAAAAGATATGACAAATAAAATACACAACTTCTTTTTTAAAGAAGTTGCTTATAAAAAAGGAGATTTTTTCGGTTAAAGTGATAGATTCCATTTGAAATTGTTTATCTTCCACTTCTTCTTTCAATACTCAGTTCGAAAACAGCTATCTTCAAAAAGAATTCGCAGGAAAAGCACTTTTATTTTGGCTTTAAAACTTTTTCAATTTTTGTTAAACATATTATGAAAAATATATTTGGTATTTGAACAAAATGAAGTAATTCGTTATACCAAATATAAGAGTTTTTTATTTTGACAGGTAATTAAAAATGTTCATGAAAGTTCAAGTATTTATACTTCCATTTCTAAACTGTACCTAAAAATTATTATTATGTTGTTAAGTGTAATACAAAGTTTATAAAACAGTTTAAGAAAATGATACAATAAAATTCATCTTAAGGGGAACTGATATTGATTCGGCGTAGTAATAATAAAATAATGAAAAATACTGAAGCACCTTTTATTAGGTTTTAAATCTAATAAAATAACTCTTTGAACATAAAAACGATATTGATCATAGTTTCATACAAAAAGAGGAAGGCATTCTTTTCTGTCATATATATATATGTATATACATATATATATATACATATATATATTCTGATATTTCATATATATTGATTTATTTTCTGGATTTTAAGGTCGAAAGAGAAATATTCTTTCATATAAAGAAATCAACTTTATCTTATAACTATATTATGACAGAGATTGAAACATATGATAAATATAATAGAAAGAGTGTTAATTAAATCTTACAAAACATATATATATTTGATTTTCATTTTGGAGTTTAAAGCCGAAATGTTAAGCAATTTACAATTTAGTCATTCATAGTAATTAAAAATTAATTTTATAACATTTGAATGTCAATCAATTACCTTATTTTTCTGTTTCTTTGACTAGTATAGAAAAAACGGTGCAGTGAACCTACTTTAACTTATTGTTTCTCATCTAACTTATGTAAAGCCAACCGAGAAAATTGGGGAAATTTTCCCGGTTGTTAATCAGCTTAGGGAAAATATTCCAAAAAGATGTAATCGCATTTGCAGAACTTTACTTAAATATGTACATACGTTTTAAAAATAAAACTTTTTTTCTTAATTTTAAAAAAAAATAATTACATAAAGCAATTACTAGAAAGCCGTCTGAATATTATGTTGTTAGTCATTGAATGGTATACTACAGTTACACTAATAAGAAAAAAATATTTGTTATTTACAAAGGAACACAAATTTTAACAAATTAAAAATGCTCAGATTTTCACAGTATATATGTTATAGTTTGGCCTTATTCGTTTTAACAAATATAAATTATAATAAAATGATGAGTATTGATAAATTATAAAAATGATGAGTACTGATAAATTATCTCTCCTTCATTTGCATAGACTTAAACCTTGAACATAGAATATGTTTATTTTAATACGGAAACATTTGAGATGAGGCTTACAAAAAATAACAGTTTTTCTTGTGTGCTTCCTCAGTAAACGTTGTATATGACACTTCCGTTTCTTCATTAGGAATGTCTTGCATACGTAATGAAAAAATGAATTTTAAAAGAGAGCTCATAAAAAGCGAATAGCTCTCTTGTGACTTTCAAAAGAAATTACTTATACAGGCCACAAATATCTCGTGTTTTAAAATCTAAGCAATATCTTCCATGAAAGAGTAATCAACATTATCCGTTAATGCCTACTCTCTATCAGTAGATAATAATTCTAAATTGAGCTAGAAGAATTATCCCATAAAATTCTAGAAAGATTTTTGGTTTTTATTTCTTTTGGTTTTATGTTTGTAATTTTTAATTCTTTTCAGTGTTAGTTCATAAAATATAATGCAAAAGGCATCGTTTTAAGCCAATTAATCACTTTTTTTTCAAACATCAATTCAAACGGATATAGGATCCGTGGCAAAGTTTTCACAAGCAACTAGTATATTGCTTAAATATGTTTAACTAATTTTAGTTAATGTAATCATATTTAACTGTCGTTTAAGCTATTTCAAAACGAGATGTTTCTAGTGAGTTAAACGGTAACGGAAATATTTTTAAGCGAATATTTTATAATTTATTATGAATTTCAAACACGATTCGTTAGATTACACCAGAGCGTAAATGTCTATTATTTTAGAAGCTATTCCAAAACTATAAGGATAAGGGAATAACTATTTTTTTCAGATTCTAGTTTCATTCTGTTAGAATTCAGTAAATTCTAGAATTTGGGATCCGAAATAGATGCTACCCTTCAAGACTTTTTATGATACTATTGTCTAGAAAACTTTTTTTGTTTCATTAACCGTTTTGCAAATTATTTGTTGCGTTAATAATTTCTTAACATAACATTTGTATATAAAATGTTGTTCCTCTTTGCAATTCTTTTTGAAATTTATAATACTTCTGTCGGAAGAAGCAACGATTTCAAATAGTATTGTTAAATTTTTGGAAATTTACTTTACTTTATATTTCTTTATTCAGACTTTACTTTACCGTATGTGCAGAAACATTTATCTCGAAATCCTAACACTACAAATTATTTGAAATGGTAAATATAAAAAGAGAAATAGCTTTTCAAATTTTTATTTTTGTGGAAATATCTTTAATTGCCGAAATAATGAAACGAATGTTTCTTATACATTGTAAACTAAAATAAATCGCTAAAATAAATCAAACTTTTTAAACATTTAAATCACACCTTTTAAATAGCGAAAATGGTATTCTCGTTATCTAACAAAGTTGCTTTCTAATAGCATATGTTAAATAATGTTTAATTTGTATTAAATGATGAATTTAAGAGCAATGTTCATTAAGAATAAACTTTGCTGTAATTCTACGTTATTAATAAGAAAACTTAAGCCCATCGATTATTACATTGCATAATGCAGATCTCCCGATATAATACATTTCCTTCATTTATCAAAAATGTTCCTTCGAGGTGCACGACATCATCCATAGCTTCAGTGAACCAAATTTCGTGCCACTGCAGCATTCCATTTTTCTACTCGTCCAAACTCTCACACACACAAACTCCTAATGTTATACAGATAGATTTGTCCTAGAACAATAAAATTATGTAGCACCTGTATTTTTTAAACGATTCAAAAAATCAAATCTAATTAGGAAAATCGATAAAATGCGTTCTATGAGCAGAAGAAAAATTGAGAAAAATGTCTACATCCGCTACCACAAAAGCACGAAAAATTGAGAAATCATTTTTTTTTAAAATATTTCCAAACACAAATTTGAAAATAATTTTAATTGTGAATAGTCTTACTCCTCTTTTCACACATCAGGAAAGCACTTTAATAAATTGCAGTGATATGATCGGTGATGGAGATTTGAGTAAAAGCCAAACAAACAAACTTTCAAATTTATGTTAATAGCAAATTATTGATAAAATAGAATGTTGTTGAAAAACCGTAAATAGTAACTACATTTAATTAAAAAGAATTATTGTTATATTTCAAGTATTAGAATGCTTTTTTTCATACTCGTATTCCATACTCTTATTTAAAAAAAGTTTAAACCGTATTATGTATAAACTATTTTATACTGAACGTATTATTTATTCTTTTACATTGATACAGTTCATTGCAGTAAAATGAATTTGAATGTAATGTAATTAATTTCCATATTTGTTACCATCCATCATGTTTGCAACCACTGTTTCAGGTAAAGGCTGTGACATAATGTTTTTTCTTTAAAGTAAGTAAATGTGAAGATCATGGTTTGTATAGTTTTAAAGCGTCAGTATATAGCACCTGTTGGGCTCCATTCTATTTTACTCAGGTTTCTTCAAAATATAAAAAAATCCTACACATTTTTATTCTGGCCACATTTTTAAAAGCATTTACATTTGAAAGCAATGTGATTTAAAAATATCTTTTGAAAATCGCTTTGAAAGAACTGCATAAATATAATTTTGGATATTTGGTACTTAACGAGTATTAGACTTAATTGTTTTCGTGTATGTTTCCATTAATACAAAAACAAAATTGTATAAGATTCCCAAAATCTAATAAATATTCAAATGAATAAGATTTATTGCATATTTTAATATATAATAAATGGAAATGTAACTATATTTTTACTAATCACATTCATAAATGAAGCACACAGTGCTTTACTTCAAATTAATTTACAATTTTTTTACATTTCTGTTTTTATTTCCCATAATAAAAAAAAATTTTGGTATAATTTTTACTCCCATGACAAATTCCAATAATAAAATTCTTGAAACAAAAGTATTATTATATTTAATTTTAAGTAGAATAGTTTCATTAAAATAAATTAGAGCTTTAAATGAAACAAAAGGAAAGAAAATGCTAACATGATAACAAGATGCTATTGATAACAAAATTTTTAAAATGCATTGTGCTATTAATACTACATAATATCATTATGTATTTTCAATCTCTGACATCAATATCTATAAAAAATTTAGAATCATCAACTTCAAAAAAATTTCAAATTTAAATTGTTCATTAAGTTGTTTTGAAAATAAATAGATAAAAAAAAGGTTCATCAATCTGTTAAAAATTTATTAAATCCATAAATGAGCAATATATTAACATATTTGAAATTAATGAGGTGAACACGAATTATATTTAAAATTAAAAATTAATCATTTGACTTTGTGGTTCTTATCTGAACACACAAACTCATCGCTATAATCAATTGTATTATATTACAAAGTGCACGGGTTTCGAATCCCAAAATACTGATTCTTTTTATAGATAGTGAAAATACTTTTCGCGTTTCAGTATTATCTTCTTCATTTCTGTTCAAACGATTTTTATCTTAATCTCACAATGAAATAAGGTAGCCAGTGCTGCTTTAACAAATATTTATTGCAAAGTCTTTTATTTTGTACTGTCATCTTCTTGCTTTGGACCTGAAAAATTAAGCTGCATTTCTCAAACAAGCGCTAAGTCAAACAAAACGAAACGCACGTTAACAAATTAGTATGTTTCAGATAAATCCTTAGATAAGGACTTGCTATTTATTTTATTATAACTGTTATCTCGTAGCAATTAATGTATATTGAAGAGAGTTCCTTTAGTATACATTCCAATCCATTCCAATCTATTAAATGTTCAGAAAATAATTCAGCAATACAGAATTATTTTACTAACTTTAAATAGATTTAAAATATTGAGCGTAAAATATTTCATTCTTTTAAAAATGATCCGCTTTCTTAGAGAAAGTGAAATCTTCATTTTCTACAGTTCGAAACAAAATAATAAATCTTATTTCTCATTTTTTTTGTGTTAAAATTGCGCGAATCAAAGTAATGCATGAATAAAAAAAGAAACGCAATTTCCTGTATATATATATACATATATATATATATATATATATATATATATATATATATATATATATATATATATATATATATATATATATATATATATAACTCATTATTATTATAATGTTTTAGAAGAAAATAACATAAAATATTTCATTATGTTAAAATCTTCAGTGTATCTTGAAGTTTCTGCGAATTAAGACTCGAAATATTTTTGTGTAAACTAATGATGCAGAATTAATGTTTAGATCTTAAGAATTAGGTTAATTTAAGAATAAAAAATTAGTTCATTTCTATACATTAATATTAATAAAAAAAGAAAAGTTATAAGGAAAATATTAACTACAGTAAAGTTATTACAATTCAAAAAAGATATAAATATTAAACAAAATAAGATTATCACTATTGGAAGCACATTATCAATTTAGAATTCGATATGCTTCACTCAGTAATATCAATAATGCAGAATATTTACTATATTTCATCCGCAAAGTTCTTCTAGTGAATCATGTTATTGATTATCAATTGTTAATAACAAAGTTTTCTAAACAGTCGTAGAAAATTAAAAAGCAGTACTTTAATTATGTCTAACAAATAAATTCATGGTTTCCATTACTTGTGATTAGAATTTTAAAATCCATCTGCGTAAATATGCAACATCTTCAGGGTCAAATTGGGATGAGTAAGAAATTATGCAAATGTATTACAGCCTGGCGGTTGCAAAACAAACAACAAAAAAATAAGTATTGATTACAATCTTATTAATGTAAGAATTGATGTTCTACATTTTTAGATTTAGTATTTCTTTTTACATTTATTTAAATTTTGCAATAAACTTCAGATAAAAAGTGTTAACAAATTTAGAATATAATTACTATCCATGCATTTTCATGTACTGGTACATAAAGCTATGATCTCTTTTAATTTTATTTTCATTACAAGTATATATTCTGAAACTATACATATCATTTTTTTGTACATAAAAATTATGAAAAAATGGGAAAAAATAGTTTCGTAATATATATTGAATTGTTATTTCTATAAATCAAAAATTGATCAAACGAAATAATACGAATTTTCATAAAATGAAGAAATTAAGGTACCTTCTTCTATCAATTGATTGATCAACATAAGAGTACTCTTTTCCAAATGTTAGGACATTTAGTAGCATTTTCAGAGAGTTGAACCATGTATTCTAGTAATGTTATTCAATTTCATGTAAGCCAACGAAGTTTATTTAAAATCATTCAGCACGTCATATATAAATCTGTTTCTGCAAAAGATAGATGTTTCAAACTTATTTATTTGCTTTAAACATAAGAATTTGGCATTATGCTTATATCTCTCTGGATATTTTAATTTTTCAGTAAAACAAAAGATAATATAATATCCAATAATATATTGATTTTTAAAACCAATATTTATTTGAAGATAAAATCTATTTATAACGAATTCTCCTTACCAAATAAAATATTTAATCGAAAGGAACTATCAGAGATCTGGAAGCTCAGGTTATTTGTGTTGTAAATGCAGTTTTCATTCATTGATTTCTAAAATTTTAATACTTTGCATAGTAAATAGAAGCGTTATCCGTGAAGTTAAAATCAGTTACTGTATTATTCTTATATCTTCCTGCATCTATTATTAGAAAGCAAATCAATTTTTGAACCTATTTTTAAGGATGAAATTCCCTTTCCTTACTGATTCTTTTCTGATTGAAGATTATTTGAAGTTCTCCAATTAGAATTGCAATTTACGATTTTAGTTATAGATATTTATAGGGGAATAAACTATAAAACATTTCCTAAATAAAACTTAATTATTATACTTTTTACCCTCAATCGTCTTCGTGATGCATTTCAGATCATATCTGTTATTTTAAAATGGAACTTTAAGGCATACTAAAAAATTCAAGTATATCTTAAGGTATTGTATATTTTAAAAGTGAAAAATTTGGAAAACGTCTTTTTACAATTAAAATCGAAACTGTTGATTGATTGATTTCATTAACATCGCCCTAGAAGTAACACAAGGATTATTGGTGACGGGCCTCGTAATTTTGAATCTTGGTTAAGTGACGAAGACGACACCTTAGTTGGCACCTTCCTCTCCTAACTTCCACGCCACACTATTGGGAAGATTTTGGGCCTCAACAGATTTAACATGGTCTTGACTACACTGTGGGTCTTTAGTGGCCTCAAGGCTCGAACCCATGACGAAAATCTCAACCCGCGAGTCCACGGCCACACCGTTGAAAGGATTTTACTGAATATGCAAAAAGATTCGAATGTAGAAACATTATATCAGTGATTCTACTTATGAAATCATAATAATACTATCAGAACGAGAAATAACTTTTTACTGAAAAATACATTGTAAGACGAAAAAGTATAAATTTCAAATAGTTAAAAAGCAAGTAAAAAAATGTGATAAAAAAGTACCACGACCAAAGGCCTGCGTCAATAGCATCTCCAACAAAATTAGAGATTGCTAGAATTAGCAGAATTATTACTACAGAAATATTAAAATATATAGGAGTTTCAAATAGTTTACAGGAAGAAATAAATGATACTTGTAAGAAGTGATAAAGAGAGACAAAATAATTCTTTACATAATACTTATCCTGAAATACAATATTGAATATTGGTAACTAAGAACTATTTGATAGGTGAAATAAAAAGGATGGAAAGGAAATTTTTCAAATACTTCAACATATTTTAAAGTATTTATTTCTACAAAAACTATAGGGATTGCCCTGAGACTAAGAAATTTTAGATTATAAGAGAATTTAACAGTTCTTTTATTCGTCGAACATAATTATAATATTGAAATTGAAAGGAATAACAAAAGTATGCTTCAACTTAATGTGAACCGAATATATTAGTTATAAGAGAATACAGAATATATTATAAGCCACAAATTTCCGCTTTTGTAATATATCTAAACCTTTTAACTCTTGTAATAATTCTAAATGTCTTCCAAATTCAATTAATTCCGTTTTATCATTAGTAAGTATAAAACTTAATAATAATATCTCCTACACATTGTTTCAACTCAAATAATCTGTTATATAGTTATCTCTCCTCTCAACTTTGTAGCGATAATGAAACCAGAAATCATAAAAAGAAACCAGAAAATGCAGTAATTTTTCGTTCCTACCGAAATGCTTAAACTTAGGAAAATAAATGTTATTTCATGTTAATGTAAATGTTATATGTCATGTAAAAGTTATATATATATATATATATATATGTATTAGAAGAACATATATCGTACAAATATCGTTATAAAAATAAGAGCAAACCTCACAAAAATTCATTTTACTTGCCAATTCAAAAAACTTTGAATGCTAGTTGACGACTAAGATATCACTGCCACCCACTCAGAATGCAGATCAAAGCTCAGGAAGGGTTAAGAACTTCAATGAAATTATCCACGTTCACAAATGTGCCAAAAGAGTGAGAATTAGGATCTACGAATGGATTTTTTTGTGCATTTTAAAATCAACAATTGTTGGGCGGGAAATTATTTGCTGCAAACTCTAAGGTAATTTATTCCTACCCTACATCAATGAGAAAATACGTAAAATATTAGAAAGAATAATTAAAATTTTCATTTAAAGACATGAGCAAAATTCGTTAAAACGTATTCATTAAACGTAATAGCAAAAATTCTTTAAAACGTATGCAAGTGCCTTAAGTCAGAGTCAATTTTGAAGTAAACAAAATTATTCCTTTAATTATAAAAAGTTTTCGGTTGTAGTTTTCGGTATATATATATATATATATGTGTGTGTGTGTGTGTGTGTTTGTGTGTGCGTGTGTATCATTCACTTGAATAAACAAATTTAATATTAATCTAAATTTATTTTCATCGAATCTAAATCTTGTTTGTAAGGATCCATAAGCTTTGTTTTTGTAACATTTTCTTTCCATTGAAAGATTTTATACTTCATAAAAATTTCTATTTCTTAGCATGGCATTAAATACCCAGTATCTATAAGTTCTACATGACACGGCGTGGAAGAACAGGTATGAGAAATTTCAAAGCAAAGGTAAGGGGGAGGGAATGGAGAGAAATGGAGAAATCAGTCAATTTACTCTCAAGAAAACTTCCATAATCGGTGGAAAAGGGGAAAGAAATGAAAGGATACTGTGGGGACTGTACATGTTCACAAAATTTAAAGTTGCCTTTATAAACAAAGGCAACTACTGATGTATTGCAATAACTGAATTTAAAGCTGATAATTTTCTAGAGAATTTCTTTTTGAAATAAGACCTTAAAGAATTTCTCTGTAAGATCACACATCCTTTAATTTAAAAGATTCATGCATCAACTTCTATCAAAAATAATTTTATTCATGGAAAAAATAATTTTAATTATAGAAAATGAATGGAAGTTCGCGAAAGAAAATATAGTGATGGCATTTCATTACCGTACGCTATTATACTTTTTTATTATAAAATACTATATGACACAAATTCCTTGTCACGAAAGTTGGAATAATCCAAAGAAATACAAAATAAATAAAACGCAGAACAATACATTAGAGATAAGTTAAAAGTAAAAATGGACTGAATTCTAGGGGAAAAAATAAATCACAAGAAAAATCCGAACAATTAAAAAAAACACGTAAATGATAGTTTCTGCGTATTAATTCTTTCAGTTATCATAATTGTGGCTGCGGTGGCATAGTGTTATGACAGCGGACTCGTTTTCGGACTCGGATTTCAGTCGAGTCGCAGGTTCGAGCCTTGATGCCACTGAAGGACTGAAGTGTAGTCGGGGCTGCTACACGTTAAATCAGTAGTGGCTCAAATTTCTCCCATTAGTATGGTGTGGATGTTAGGAGAGGAAATATTAGCTCAGGTGTCATCCTCATCCCTTGACCAAGGTTCAAAATTACAAGGTACGTCGCCAATAGCCCTCGTGTTGCAAGCAATGCGACATCAACAGAACCAACGAACCAGTAATTAAAATCAATCCATTCTTTTTTTTATGAAATACCAAAAACAAAACTTTTAAAATTGTGGTTATTGTTATGGTGTTTCTTACGACATATTAAAAAAAATGTTCCAAAACTAAAAAAATAAATTAATTATACTGAACTGTTCTTTTGAAATTTCCTCATATTTATGCAACCATAACTTTCTGAATTAAAAAAAAATATTCATCAAAAATCTTTGTTCTTATTTCTGAGATAAATGTCTTTAAATAAATCAAGATATGTACACTCATGGACAAAAAAAATTAGCGCACAATGAAGGAGTGGTCAAAATGAAACGAAATCTTACATACTTAATGACTACTTTGATATAAGTAAATGATTAAAAAATCAAAGAATCATTTATTCCACAGAATAAGGCAAAAAAACGGAGGATTGAATACCCTGTTGAAATCCCTGTAGCTCGAATGCATGATGCGATACGATCGGGCATTGAGGCATACAAGTTCTGTATGAAGTCTTGAGACATTTCATTCCATATTTGCTGTAACCTTGCTTGAAGTTCGTTCAAACTGGTGGGATGCCCAACTCGCCGTCCCAAATGATCCCAGATATGCTCTATTGGAGACAAATCTGGGGATCGGGCAGGCCCAGGAAGGGTAGTAACAGTGCGGAGACAGTCTTGTGATACCCTTGCCGTGTAAGGCTGAGCATTGTTGAAAAATGGCTCCTGGCAGCCGTTGCACGAGTGGCAACACATGTGGTTGCAGGATCTCATGGACATATGGCTGGGCTATCATGGTGCCACGGATCAATACTAGGGGTGACCGTGTATTATAGGCAATGGCACCTCATACCATCACACCAGCTGTGGGAGTGGTGTGTCGCTGTAAAGCAAGGGCAGGATTGAGGCGGCGTTCACCACGGGGTCTCCCCACACGGACACTATTGTCATCACTGCTGAGGTTGAATCTGGATCCGTCGCTAAAGACGACCTGGTTCCATTCCGCTGCAGTCCAGTTTCCTCGTGCGTGGCACCATTCCAAACGGAAACATCGATGGGTGGGCGTCAAGGGCAGCACACGTAATGGGCTTCGCGATCCCAAATGTCCTTCAGCCAGGCGCCTTCGTATGGTTCTAGAAGACACAGGAGCCCCTAGAGAAGGTGCTACCTGTACCTGAATGGCGGCCGATGAAGCAGTTGGCTGTACGTGTGCATTTCTTACGATGTGGCAGTCTTCTCCACGACTGATCTGTCGAAGGCGCTCTGAACCTGATCTTCGTGTAAATGACATCTCTTTTAGATCCACTGGTCCCAACACCTCCTCACAACACAATCAGAACGGCCTAATTGACGAGCTACTCGCCTAGCTGACCACCCAGCTTCCATCATGCTGATGATTCTCCCCCTCTCAAACTGCGACAGCTGCTCATATTGTCTTCGAAAACGGTGTAATGGCATGTCTACCTCAGCTCTTCCTTTGGAAACGATTCAGCAAATTCAAACAAGGTTTGGTTACGGAGAATGATGTTAAACGCCCTCTACCGTCTATATGTAATGCGCAATCACCCTGCAGTTCAATCATTTACATATCTCCCCGACATGTACCTTCATGCTAAGTTTCCTTACGATCCCGCAATTATTTCTTGGTGCGCTAATTTTTTTGTCCATGAGTATATTTTCCTTGTCTTTTAGAGCTCTTTTTTTCTATATACAAATGACTCTGAAAGTGAAAGATTTAGTGAGTGGTTTAGTTTGATAATATGACGCGTTCAGAATTTTACCATTCATTTGTAAAATATATTTGATCAGTGTAGCGTTAATCATACTGATAAAATTTTGCCTTTAAAATGTTTCGTATCATGATTTTAGTGATCATTTTAGTTATATTTTCAGAGAATTTGTAAGAACTATTTGCAGATGAAGCTTGACTTAAAATGCATTATATGCATTATTTTGGATGCAAAATTGGTGAACAGGATAAGCTATGAGTACCAAACTTCTGTTGTTTATTCAGTTCTACCCAACTAGGAGAGAGGTTCAAAGTTAAGGAAACTTTGCTTTGCAATGCTTTTCACCATACTCTTTTTAAGGGGTGAGGCTAGAGATTGCTTAGAGGATTGCTATTTTGTATATCTCCAACATCAAAATGAGTTAATTTTAAGAAGCAGAAGTCTGTGAATCCAACATAGATTTCACAATATGGAATATATTAGATAAAAACACTGAACTTCATGCTGACACGAGCAAAGTTGATGGACTTTGTGCGTGATTTGGGGAGTAAGAATAAAACTGAACTACTAGAATCAAGACTTCAATAACAAATGTGTGTTGGTTAACGATTCACGTTGTTTCTTATACCTTAGCAGATATAGACTTCATTAGGTTTTATAAAAAGAGAGGGAAATAAGCTATTGCAATGACATTCCAAACTTCAAGGTTTTTTTCGATCTGTTACAAACTAGAGGAATAACGACTTTCTCCGGTGAGCTTAAAACCACTACTCCTTCACAATGGAAATGAATATAGTATCATTCTAGAAAGATATACGTCAGGGAAATATAAACTAATAATATCAAGATGAATCGAGTACTTGTGTTGAGGAATGAGGATTTTATGTGGATATTTTATGTTGACTTGAAAGTAAATTCTATTCTTTTGGGATTGAGACAAAATTATCCAATTATATTTTACGCAGTATGGAGCAATAATCCAAACGATAATCATGTAAAAAAAGGGCTTCAAGAAGGCCTATGGAATCTAGTGATACAAATGTAATTAATTAAATTCAAGAGAAACCTGTGAACTCATTATTCCTACCACTCCAAGATGGGATTAGTCAAATAAATTCATAAAAGCCTCAATAGGGACATATGTTTTTTTGTTCCCTTAAATTTATGTGTTTCTTGTACCCTTAATTATCGGATATCAAATAAAAAATGTATTTATAGGTCCAGACATTCGGAAACCGATGAAATAGAACAATTTGAAACTGTCCATACTATGATAGAAAAGATTGTATCTCTCACTCAAGGGCGACGTAGAAAAGTATCTTGTAAATAAAGATACAAATTACAAAAGTATAGTTCAAAATATACTAACAATTAGATTGGTCACATGTCAGTAAAATTTACTTTTTCATACTCTCGCATGGACTTCTCCAGATAAAAAGTTTCAGCAAAAACATAAATAATACATAAATAGTAATTTACTGAATATTTTATAATATAATATAATAAATAGTAAGGAGTAAAACGTAAATAATTTATTTAATTTTGAAATCTATGATTCTTTTCTTATCAGAATAGAATTGAACTAAAAAACATTGAAAGAAGAAAATAATCATGATTATATTTTAAATTATTTTATATTTTTGCAAGATAGGTGCATGTAGGAATTTATATATATGCAGATGAAGGACACAAAATAATACGAACACCTGTGAAAAGGTATGACGTATTTCACACCTGCAGTACAGCCTCGCCACCTGCAATAGAAGTCTGCCATTTAGTGAACATAAAGAGGAAGGTATGAGTCTCTCAAAAGCAGTCACCTGCGTTGCATAGTCTATCAAACTGTCTGTGATAAGATGAAATGTCATACCTGTCAGAGTTCCAAAAAGGAATGATTAATGATTGTTGGAGCTGTTTTAAGTGGAGTATCAGTTACAGAAGTAGCAAACATTTGGGGGTTTCAAGGAGTACGTTATCAGCTGTTATAACAGCGTACACGAAAGAGGGTAAGACAACGTCTTCAAAGCACAACAATAGCCGAAAGTCAAAGTTTGCTGATAGGAATAGACGGGTTTTGAAGAGCATAGTAGCCAGAAAGCACAAGCAATCGTTATCCGAGATAACATTCGAAATGAACAGTCATCTCCAGGACCCCGTTTCACCAAAAACTGTCAAAAGGGAACTTCGTGCTGCGAACATTTATGGCAGAGTGGCAATTCGAAAATCTTTGGTGACAGTAACTAATGCTTTCAAGCGACGCTAATGGTGCATACATCACAGAGATCACAAAGGTTGGTCCCCACAGCATTGGCAACAGGTAATATGGTCAGATGAATCGTCATTCATCTTATTTCAGACGACCGGACTCGTTTATGTCTGGAAAACACCCAGAGAAGCGTTTAATCCTGAATGCCTCTTGCCGACTGTGAAGCATGGCAAAGCATCGCACCCTATACCATAATGGGGTCTCCATTATGGTATAGGGTGCGATATCTTAGAGCGGTCTTGGACCTTTTGTTATTCTGCATAGGAGAATCAAATCCAATAACTATCTAAGCATTCTAGAAGATCATGTCCAGATTATATTCACTGAAGAGCGACCGCTTTTTCAAGACGACAACGCTCCTATCCACACTGCTAGTTATGTTCAATCATGGTTCGAAGAGCATGACGATTAAGTTTAATATCTTGCCTGGCCCTTCCGTCTCCGGACTTGAATATTATTGAACTTTTATGGGAATATTTGGAGAACAAACTTCGTTCCCTATTTCCACCTCCATCCAGGCTTTCGGAATTAGAGACCGTTCTGCAGGAGGAATGACTTAATATTCCTTTAAATATTGTCCATGACCTTTAGACATCTATTCCACGTCGCATTAAATCTGTACTTCAGTCAAAGAATGGTCCAACTCCCTATTAATAAATATTATCTATTATTTCACAGGTATTTGTACTATTTTGTCCTCCGTCTAAATATATATATATATATATATATATATACAGTGGTCGCCAAAATTGCGGACACTTTTGGAAATTCTTATGGATTTTAACCTTGTATGCTTAGAGAAAATGTTACATTTGACTAAAAGGAAAAGTCGTATATATCATTTTAAAGAGAATTTAATAATGAATTCAATTCAAAAAGCAAATTTTAAATATTTCTTATACAAAAAAAAGTCCATCTGCAATAATTATTGATACACATTACATACTGATATTGCAGTGAGTTACCAGAACTTAGTAGGGTATCCTTTATTTTTTTTATTACAGCTTGGCATAGACATTTCATTGAACTGACAATAGTTTTTAGGTCTTACTTCGTTATTACATGAAGTCAAGAAACAATTATAACTTCCATTAGTTCTGTTTTATTTGATGCGTGCCTTTTTCGGAAAAGATTTTTCAAACTGTGCCACGGGTTTTCGATAGAATTCAAGTCAGGACTGTTTCTTGGCCAGGACAACAATTCAATGATCTTTATACAAAATTACTCTCAATAATTTTGCTGTTTGGTAGGGAGAAGAATCCTGCTGAAAAATAAACAAAGCATTGTTGGGAAAGAGATTCCTAGTGGAAGGTAGAAGTTTTGGTTCCAGTATATAGTCAATGTATTTTCTAGTATTAAGTGTCCAACTTATGCCATGAAGGCAACAAGTACCATCTGCGGACAGGCACGACCAAATCATAACACTAAGTACATTCTTCACTGTGGCCTGACTACAATTAGGATGTATCCGTTCTCTTAATCTACGTCTTATGTATTTTCGTTCATCATACAATACAAAACAAAAATATCTTAGTTTCATCGCTCCATAAAACATGTGACCTCTAATCATCTGTCCCATTAATGTGTTCTTTTTCCCATTGTAATCTTTTTCTTCACTGCTGCAAATTGAGATAAGGCTTTTTTCGTGGAATTCTACCTCTTAGTCCAACATCTGTTAATTTTCTCTTGATTGTTCTTGAACCTGTAGAACCAGTATCATTCAGATAAATTCTGATGGCAGTTGATGACATTCTTCAATCTTGGAGGCATAGTCTTTTTATTCTTCTGTCATCAATAAATGTGGTGCACCTTTTTTGGTCTTTTCCTGCTTTGTTTTTATGGAATTTATCTCCTGATATCGTAAATAAAACTTTTGGTCTCTAGATGCAGTCATTGAACCACAAACATGTCTTGCAATTTCAGCACAGGAAAAACTACTTTTTCGAAACACAATAATCTTACATCTCTTTCTTGGTGTCTGATTTACTCTTTTATATGATGTCATTGCTTCTTGACTAATTATTAAAATGTCTTAACAGCAAGTCCTACTTGTAATTTGATTACATAAGAAACAATTTTCCTTCTACTTAACAAAGCTTAATAATGACTCGTTCCAACTGTAAACATGATGTCAGCTTCTGATGGCATCACGTTTACATTTGGAACAAGTTATTTCATTGGTTCCTAAGCCATTGTGGATATTTGATTGCATTCCAGAACAAGAATAAAGATTGTCACGGAAGTTAGACATTACAAACCACTTCCAATTGCGTTTGGAAATATTTTTTATTTTGAAAATTTTTGAATATTCTTTTGTACATTGAATTCAATATAATATTCTCCTTAAAATGATGTTTACGACTTTGCATTTTGTGAAACGTAACATTTTTGGAAGTATGAGACTTAAAAAACGTTAAAATCTCCAAAAATGTTCACAATTTTTGCCACCTCTGTGTGTATATATGTAGAATCCTAACTACTGAAATGGGGTACATGGCTAGTTTTAAAGCTGTCGAGTGGTTTTCTGGATTCAATAACAAAGCGATTTTTAGAAGATGACATTTAATTAAACATATATTACTGTACAGTACTTACTAAGTTAAAATATAACTATTGGTTATGCATATTAAAGAGCTATGAGATCGCACGTCTTTCTCTGTTGGTCGCACTCTTCCATCTGCCAATACTCGTGTTGGGAATACCCTTGGAAAGAACTCTCCAAATTAGAACTCCAGATCGTGGCGCCATTTAGTGTTGGAAGACGTCTCAAAATGTAAACATCCTATAGCTCAGCCGCTCCTGAGTGTCGATGGCCTCTGCAACATCTGGTGATTACCCTATAATCTTACCGAAAACAAGTTTACGGCTATATAACTATGAAATATAAACATTACAAAAACTTAACAAAAATTCAAAAAAGGTTTGCTAAATTGATTCTCCGAAAGTTAGAATAAATGTTTATTCAAAATTCGTAATAACTTATGTTCTCAACTAATATATACATACAAACTTAAAAATAATATGCAATATCTAGAGTACTTCAATATTTTGAGTACTAAGTTTTTCAACATTCAGTAAAAAATCATTCGAAAGAAAATAAAGTAAATACTTTTGAATTATTGATATTAATTTTCAATTTATAAAACAAACAATTTTTACGTATAATTTCTTTTAACAGAAAAAATTCGAAATATATTCTAAATTGAAAAAAAAATCATATGCTATTACAGAACAAATGTATATACTTAAAGATTAATGAGAAATATAAAAAGAATTAAGATAATCATATATTCCTAGTATTCGAGAGATAAAAAAAATATTTGCATCAACAAAACAAAAAAAAAGTATTAACATGCACGTTTTCATAAACAGGAAAAAAAAAATTACGTGTACTTGAGCTTTGCAATCAGTAATAATTCCTGTTTAATGTTTTAAGGAGAGGAAAAGCATATCAGCAAGAAATGATAAATTGACCGCACTCTTTTCCAGTGATTCAAGGTCAGATATAAAATCTTTTTACTCTTTAAATTTTTCGTTACTGAGAAAGAATTGGTAATATATATATAGAAAGTATAAAAAATACCAATATTAACAGAAAGGAAAACTACGATAAGTGACACATAAAAATTATAAAATATATTCATAGACACATTTTTTTAAAAAAAAAAACTTTTCACAATAGAGAGATAATACTTGCGCTATCACACCCAATATTCTGTTGAATTTCTTGGTGGTTCTCTGTCTCTCAAAGGCACACTTAATGGTAATTTATCACAAAATACAACTAGATTGTAATTGAAATCGAATATTACAACACTACGAAGTATCCAAATAGGTACTTCAAAAATCGGGATGATTTTTTCATTATGTAGAATGTAGAATTCTTTTCACATATCACAACACTACGGAGTATCTAAAAAGGCACTTTAAATATCGGGATGATTTTTTTTACTCAGCTGTATGTAGAATTCTTTTCACCTAGATGGTGCTTCGATGATTAAATCTTCTTATCAGTGGCAATTTCAATCATTCCATAAACTCCTCTTCAAAATTGTTCCAGGAATGCAACGTGCATTTATTTTTTTTAAAAAAATTACCAGGATGGTAATGTTGCAGAGCGACGGCAAGGTGGGCTGAATTGTAATTGATGTGGTACTTTTCCATCCCGGCTGGAGCTGCCATTTACTCTGTAGAATCCTAACTACAGAAATGGATACATGGCTCGCTTTAAAGACGTCTATGGTTTTTCTGGATTCAATAATAAAGCGGATTCTTAAAAGATGAAATTTAATTAAACCATTTATTATTGTACAGTATTTACTAAGTTTAAATAGAACTATTTGTTATGCATATGCTATCAGATCGCACTCGCATGTCTTTCTCTGTTGATCGCTCTCTTTCATCTGCAGTTACTCGTGTAGATCCCTTGGAAAGAAGTCACAAATTAGAATTCCAGCTCGTGGCGCCATCCAGTGTTGGAAGGCGTCTCAAAATGTAAACATCCTACATCTAGATAGATAGATAGATATATTCTCTATAAGAGAATATATATATATATATATATATATATATATATATATATATATTCTCTTATAGAGAAAAAGGTGCATTTACAGAGCTGTTTCCAGTTCAGTTTACAATAAAGAGTTTGACCCCATCACCTTCAAAGTAATGGCCCCTTCACCTTGGCGACCATTTGGCAACCTGGCGACTTTAGCGAAAAATGGAAAGTACTCGAAGTTACTGGAACCGAGACGAAAAATCGATAAGGAAGAAAGTTACCTACTTTTCGTGAATTTTCGATGTGGTGTCACACCTGGCCAGAATAGATATAAATAAGCCAAGAGCTACAATCGAGAAAGGTGGAGTCGGTTTCTGTATGGAATCAGTTTGTCAATGGAATCTGCTTTGTAGACCGATCGATGAATCGTCTCCGAGCGAATTTATTGGAGGTTCTGCCTGAATCTAGTGGAACTGTCGGAGTCTGTATTTGGAGATTTTTTTTCGAAGATCGAACAGGAGATCAACTTGAAGCTTTCAGCTCTTAAAGTAGAGTATGCCGGGGGAATTGTCGAAGAAGCAGCGCGTACCGGCCGGAAATTATAGGATCCTATCCTGAAAATGCAGAACATTACTGTGGCGTCAATCGAGTAAGTAAGTAATAAACTGGTGAGCTAAATGTTGCTGAAATAATTATGACTGATCCTTTGTTACTGTTTCTGTGTCACTAAATTTTGCAAGTGCTGTGTATCTTTTATTGTCCAAGATTCGCTACTTGTTTGTTGTCTTGAAGATTTACAAATAAAGTTTATATATAAAGTTAAAGAGGATATTGGCAGTTATCCTCCGTTTTGGATGCAATTTTCACTCTACACAATATTTTCGTATATAATTAAAACGAATCAAAAGAACAGAATTTTCTGCAAAGGAAATTTTCTAAAGAAAATTTAGTTTTATAAATCAATTTATATTTTTTATTAAAATGAGATCTTTTCTACCAATGATTATGATATATATTCATTTTAAATAAAGATTAAATATTCAAGGATGTAAGAAACTATTTCGTTTTTCTATGTTGATTTCGAAGAAGATCAGTACAACATTCCAAGCATTTTTAAAACTTGATAGATTCCACTTAATTTTTTGTAAAAAAAAACTTTAGCTTAAGTGATAAAGTACACCTATTTATTGATTGTATTTGTATTCTAGGAAAATAATCATTTGAATTAATAATGGTAACATCATTTTAGATTTAACAGTTAACTCTCCATAAATAAATAAATAACAATATAAATAGAATTTCAGAAAAAATACAAAGAAATTGATTAAAAAAGAATAAAGACGATTACATCAGAGAGAGAGAGAATGCAATAATTTTTAATCTTAAAGATGCTTTGAAATATTCGACCGAATGAAAGCATTTGTAGCAAAAGTGGAACAGTAACTTGATCACTTTATAGGAAGTCTAATAGATGATTTCATTAATAAAAAGGGAAGATATCTCTAAATATATTCTCCGAGTCAGTAACATAAATACACATATTCCAACTTAATATCCAATAAAGTAAATTAAAGCTTCTTTTCATTCAGATTTTATGTTTACAAAACTGACAATTATCTGTAATTCGTTCGTTAGCAAACATAGTTTTGGACTCTTTTGCACATCGTTTTGAAAATTAGATCAGAGGTTCAGTTTTAAAAGAGATCCAGTAAAACATGTACAGCATTCTTGATACTTACATCGGAAATTTCTTTTACAAAACTTCTGACAATTTTCGAATTTGAAAAAAAAATTACTTGAATGAAATAGTGTGATCTGAATATTATCGATAATCAAAAATTTACATTTAAAAATTTCTCTATATATCAAAAACAAATTAAGATCTACAAAAAGCATTACAATTTGGTTTTGAAACATTGCTTGTAATAATCATGGTTTAAATAATATTTTTTTTTTAAATAAAATACTAGAGTTTTTAAGGAAATAATTACTTAAGTTTGTATAAAAAAAAGTGGTATATTAATAGGGCTTTAAAACTAAAACTTTTTAATATCAAAGCAAAATAGGATTTTTTCGGCTTGTAACAATATTCCACTTTTTCTGAGAACTTCCTACAACTTCATAAAACACTCTTGAAAGATCCTCAGAGTGAAAGCGTGTGAAACTTTACGTATAGAGTTTTCCAAAATTTAGGAAATGACTCAGACATTTTATTACAATCAGAGATTACGCAGATTTTTATTACTTATTCAGAGAAAACCTTTTTTTTTTCATATTATTATAATAAAATCAATGTGGAAAAATAAACAAAAAATAGAATTAATCTCTTTTATGAAAAAAAAAACCGTTTTAATTCCGGTTTTTCAAAGAATTTTATTTGTATTCATTGAATGAAATCATTATTTATTTCAGAAGAATAAAAAAAAGCTTTGTAAGCAACTGAAAATCTGTAATACTAATTCAATTTAAAGGAATTTAAAGATGAATGTTAAGTCTATATGAAAAATTAATGAATTAAATAATTTCGTAAATTTGTGTCAAATTTAACATTACATTTTAAACTATGTTTAATTGTTTGTCTATCCTTCTAAAGTAAATTTAGTTTCGTTATTTTCTTATAAAAGCATAATTTATCTTAAAATTTTACCAAACATTTTTACAATCGTATTATTAATATTTCACTTAAAAGTGAATCTGCTATTAAGCTAAATGTTTAAAATAACATTTATTTTCTTCAGTTTATGCTTATAAAAAATAAAACGTAAACATAAGAAACATATGTATACATATTTTTCACGCTTGTTTCATAAAACTTTAATGTGTTTCATGTTTTGTGAAAAATTGTTTCTCAGTTTTTCATAAAACTAATTTTTAAGCAATAAACGTTTTGTTTTGTAATAAACTAACAAATATTTTAAGACTATATTTTCCCTTTGTGGTAAACTTTGAATGAATGAAAGTAATTCTTTCTTAGAAGTTTTAGAACTTTACAATTACCAGTCCTTAATAATAAACACTAATCATCCAATTCTACTTCACTAAATGTATATCTAAAATCAATCCACATTAATCGTGAAATTGTATGCAAGTTCACTCTATTAATGAGTAAATCCAAGTCAATTGGTTAATACATATCATAAAACGGAACCCATCCAACGTAAGCCTCTCATACATTGATATTAATGAAGCGATGCTTCAACAACGGTATCATCTATTAAAGTTTCAAAACACGCACTAGATCTAATCAAGCACGTTAACATTTCATGTTGTAGAGTTTCATCACGAACTGTTCTACACAAACGTGCCAATATTTCTGAAGATATCTCTTGATGCAGATAGAATAGTCTAAAAACTTTTTAAAACTGTTTTGCAGAACAAAAAATACTTTGGTATAAAAAGAATAGGACGTCTTCAATTCCTATCCAAATGTTTCTTTTTTACTTCAAAATGAATATTATATCTTTCAGAGACGTATATTCATTGTCTCAGTATATTCATTGTCATTTATAAACAATAAGAAGAATTTAATTGGATTCATTTAACAAAATAAGAAATTTGAGCATTCTGTGAATATTTTGAATAATGAATTCAGATGACATTAATGATATATAAAAATATTTCTACGTATTTGGAAATATAAACTTCTGGCAATTTTAAAATAATTTATAATTAGAATTACGCATCGGATATTTATTTAATAATTATTAAGATTAGCCACATAGTCAGAAAAGAAAAAGATCGATGAGAAACACTCAGGTCAAGGTTTATCTTTCTTCTGCTCACCACTTATAATAACATTAAAAAGAAAAAAAATGTCAAATTTATAAATATGGATAATTTTTAATCATTATAGCTCAAGTCTTTTTAAGCTAAGAAAATCGATGTATCAAATTTATAGTCAAGCACAATTTACTCTTAAAATGTAAAAGCTTTTACTTTTGTTGGTATTATTTTCTGATGAGTTTATCTATACAAGATTTTAAAATAATTCGAAAAACTAATAAATAATGCTTAACTATGAAATATATCCAAGAATGAGTGGCCTGAAAGTGATAAAACTCGGCAAATAGAGAGGGACAAAAACAAACAAAAAGTGACCTTCATTTCGAAAGTATATGCATAATACAGAGCGGAAACAGCGTCGGCTCAGTAGGTTGTAGGCACACCGTGGACGGCAATACATGGAGCAACATGTCTAGATACAGAGTCAATAAGAGTACGGATAGTGTCATGATTAATGGCTCTCCAATCCCTGTCAAACATTTTCCATAATTTGTCTTGTGAACATGGCAGGACCTCTAAATGCCGTCCAATCACAACCCAAATGTGTAAAATTGTTGAGAGATCAGGAAAGAACGGTGTCCAGAGAAGCATATGTACACCTTGCAGAGAGAGTCAGCTGCTGCGAGAAGTGTGCGGCCCTGATAAAGGGCTTTGGCTATCCTCGAAAAGCTGGGATTGGATATATATATATATAGAGAGAGAGAGAGAGAGAGAGAGAGATTTTTAATTAATTAGATATAATGAGCCAAGTTCTAACTAAATTGTTTATTGTATATGCGTTGAGAGAGAGATCACAGCCTTTCGGTTGTAGACACGGCTCAGCCGTTTCAAGAGCGCAGTAGAGAGTAGATTTTACATACCTTTTTAGCAAGCGGCGCAGTATCGAAAGGGCCGGACCGAAGTGAAACGAGAAAGAATTTTTTCATGCGTTTCTATAAATATAAAAGATGTTTTCTTTCACTCATGGGACATAGGTGTAGGGATTCTTAGGGACCAGCTGTTGAAGGGATAATCTCTACTATTTCGAAGGTTGGGATCAGATGACACTGCAGATTTTAAATGGTTTCATAAATTAAAGCTAAAATGGAATGGTATCAGGAAATATGAATGAACGCTTTACTTTTAAAAACGAGAATGGGTAAAATTAGGAAATTAAATTATTATACAGAGGAACTGTTATTAAGTTGAATAATTTCATTAATATATATATATATATATATATATATATATACATATACATATACAAAAAAAACCTCTCCAATCAGGAGTTGCCCGATTGTAATGAAATTTCATATGCAAAGAAAATTAGACCGAACATGCAAGTAATTAACATTTGGTGTCCAATAAATGAATAGCTGGAGTTACAGTGCATTTAAACTGCAATATCAGCAGGTATATATAAGAAGCGATTCTCAATCTGATGGTCAAATGTTCTGTTGCATTGCAATTTAGGATAACTTTCACCGACTGAAAAATGCCTCGCCACAGGATTCGAGCTCATTGCGAGCAACTGTAAGAGTTTGAAAGAAGGACGTATCATTGGATTTAAATAGGCAGGTTGGGCACATCGGAGAATCGCTCGTTATATGTGTCCAAGCGTTGCAGCGATTAGAAGATACTGGCAAGAATGGATGAACAATGACAGATTTCAGCGTCTTGATGGCAGGTGTCCACCTGGGGCCACAGCAGATGGAGAGGACAAAGTCAGATCAGCTGTCACAGCAAGTGGTTTATCATTATCAACCATAAGACGTGCGACCTTGCCACCTGCCACTCACGCCTGAGCAGTGTTGAGCCAGATTACAGTAGTGCTTGGCTCGATCAAGATGGAATGATGCTGATTGGGGACATATAGTGTTAAGGGGACTTAGTACCTTACGAAATCAAAAGTCGAACATTTTGACAAGCTTTTTTCGATTCTTCATAAATCAACAATTTTTGCTCATTTCAATATGAAACTGCCAGTTTGTGCAATAAAGTGGATAATTTACAATATTGGGTCAATTTTTGCTTTTAAATGAATATATTTTCTTATACAACAGGAAATATGAGTACAAAAATTTAAAAAATAAATTAGCTTACCTTACGTTACCCACAAGATAATATTTGAAAGATGTTCAGTAGAACCATAAATCTTATGCCAAATTCAAGCTAAATAATAACCTTATTCTGTAAACCTCAAATTTTAAATTTATCTTACATTAAAAAAATTGAAAAATTAAAAAATTATCAAGTTTGTATTAAGTAACTTTTTTTTTCATGTATCATGTTATAAAATAAAATCTAATCATCCTATTAGCAAAATTAAGGTTCACAGAATAAAGATCTACAAGTACAACACTCGTGTAAAATTTTTAAGCTCTGCATGCAAAACATTTTTATTAATCCTGTGGGAAAGTTTGAAAATATCAAACTGAGAAAAAGAGGTTTGTTTACATTGCATTACATAGATCAAGCTACTTTAGACATTTACATTTCTCGTTGTACAGGGCGTTATAATTGTTGGATTTTGATGTAGTTTACTTTAAAATGTTCCAAATATTCAACACTATTTTTTGAAAACAAATTTGAAAAATCGAATTTTTGAAGGTGCAAAGGTACTAAATCCCCTTAACGACGAATCCGCCTCCAACTGTGTCCTGAGGTTCAGCGAAGACGTGTCTGGAGACGCCCAGGGCAGAGTGCTGATCCTGCTTTCACTATTACCACACAGGCCCTTAACCAGGAGTTATGGTCTAGGATGGAATTTTCCTTGATACCTGGACCTCTTTGGTAGTTATTAGAGGCACACGTACAGCCCAGCGGTACATCAACTTCATTCTGAGACCTATTTTGCCAACGTTCCTTTTGCAGTACTCTGGCCTTATTTTTCAGCAAGATAATGCCAGACCACATACGGCACGTGTTGCTATGAGCTGTCTTATAGCTTGTCAAACACTTCCTTGGCCAGTCAGATCTCTCTCCAATCGAGCATGTATTGGATATAATGGGAAGGCGACTGCTACTAACAGGGTATGTTGATGACCTTGCCCGACAATTGGAGCAAATTTGGCAAGAAATACCTCAGGAGACCATAAGGGAGCTATGACACGTCGTGTGGCAGCTTGTATCCAGGCTAGAGATGGGTCAACTCCTTATTGAGCTCGTTACTTTGTAACTATTTAAATCTGAAATAAATCATTCTATTCTGTACATAATTTTGCTATTCACGTCTTTTGTCTCCATTGGATATCTTCTTCTTGATGCATCATTTTTTTTTTGTTATAGAGTGTATATACATCGTAAAGCTCTTTAATTTTGAGTTAAAATTGAGGTTTTTCAGCATCATTATTTATTTCTGAATTGTGTCACCACCATTATTGTGCACCAACATTAGTGTTACAGAATTTAAAAGAAAATCCTATTTAATGAAATAGGAAATTTAAATCTTTATCATGAATAATTATTTAAAAGTATCAATAAATTTTTAAGATATGTTTTTGTAAGTAGAAAAAATTTGTAAAATAAAGTACAAAAAAAGATATCTTATTTCAGTGAAAGCCAATTTTATAGTATAGTCTTACGATTTAAGGAATTAACCAGTTTTGTCTTTTAATTAGAATTTTAAAGATAGAAATTTTTCATTTCTTATTTTTTTTTTGTCTATTATATTTAATTTGAAAAATCTGGGTACTGAATTTTTATTTAGAAGCTTACCGTTTTGGATAAGGAAGATTTGTCTGATGGGGAATGAATTTTATAAGCAATAGCTTTAGAAACATTTTCATTAAAAAACATTTTCATTTAGAAACATTTGATATAAATTGTAATAAGATCGGGAAAATACGTAAAACATGTTTTAAAAAGTGGAATCTAGATTCGGATAATAATTATATATAGATGGAGAGCACCAGTTTTATTTTATAAGTTTGAATATGATTAAGTAAAATTACAATTAATACAGAAAAGCGTGCTGAGTCGAAAAAAAAGATATATTTTTGAATTTTCAACAAAAATATAAGGGAACTCCTTTTGTAATTTTAAAACATTAAAATCTTTAATTAGCTAAGAAAATTATTTTTAATTTCCAATTAAATTGTAAAAGCTAAAATTATTCCTTATTTCATCATACTTCTAACGGAAATTTTTTTCTTGAATTTAATTTCCTTTATTTATCGGTAATTAAATTCCTGTGTTGTTATCACAGCATATTTAATTTTTAGAGAAATGATGCTTTTGATCATTTGTGAGTGCAGTACTTTGATTAATAATCGTTAAAAGTGAGTACAGTACTTTTAATTTTTAATACACTTTATTCTTTTAATATTTAGACTATAAACAGTTTGAGAATAGACCCTAGACAAAAATTATAAGAAATTAACTGGCCATTTTTACTAATCTGTATGAAACTTTTATATGAAATATTTTAACTCTCGAGCACGTTAAATATTAAACTTAGAGAAGAACATAATTTTAAAATATTATAACAATTTTTTTAAAAATTAAACAAGGCTCATTTCCTTGATAAAATATACTATATCAAACATTTTGAGAGAAAACTTAAAATTCTAATTCACATCTCCAACATAATCATACATTCATTACATTTCATGCATTTTTAACAGCTAGAATTTCTCTTAATTCATTAAAAATTAAATATATATAATTAATATATAAACATGAATATGTGAGGTATGAGAATCCTCAACAATAGCTATAGAATTTTTTAATCATACTCAGAAACTTCTTAATTATAATCATAATTAAATTCTTCATTTAATTAAGTCATTTGAGAAAATAAAAGTTTATGCGTGTTACAAACCTTCGAGTATTCCTTTGATGTTGTCAGTGGCGCTTCAATTCATCCTTTGATCACCTCTGTAGTGATCTCATATTGGATACCGACAGACTTTCAGATTAAAGGATGGCTAATCATAATTATAGGGCATTTATTTAATTAGACGTTGTCGTTGTACCAAAAGCAAGAGATAGGTAAACCATTTTTTACAGAAGGGAACTTTTCATTACTTTTAAACTTAATGTATATTTCATATTTTTTATGTAAAAATATTTTGTTGAAAGCCTATTGACATTGCTGTGAATATCCATTTTTAATTTTGATATTTATAAGAACTCATATCTTCTTTTTAAATCTTTTGATTTCTTTACAAACGGTAAAATATTATTTGGATGTCAGTTTTTGTTCACACATAAATTACCAAAAATAATTCCTTTAATTTTCCACACTATACTTATAAAATTTTTTAGCCGAAATATCAAGTACTTCTATGTCATTCACGTTTATTAATCCCGTGCATTTCCTGCAATAATTATTGTTCTAAGTTAATGAGTAAACAATATTTATAAATTAATTTTCATTAACTTATCACAACTGGCATTGCAATGTTTATAACTACTGTAGTACCTTTTGCAGAAGACAACTCTATTCAATAATTCTGTTGATCCCGCTCCATTTGTCGATTATTCACCTTCACTTAAGGGATATACATATATTATTCACCTTCACTTAAGGGACAAAATGTCGGGGCCGACAGATGTCCCTTATTGGGAGGTACTACCATATTTCAAAGACTTCAGCAGAAAAGCGGTTCAATAATTGAAAGTAGTTTTAACCTACATAATTTAAAATATTTCAATAAATTTCTTTAAGATTCAAAATACTGAATGAAAAGTGCATTAACGGAAAATTATAAGAACAAATATAGCATTATAGACCTATTGGTAACATACAATACAAAGGTTTACAGTAAATTTTCGATTATTACTAAATTTTATAGACATATCCGGATAATATTTATTCTACATATACAATTAAATTGCTATTTATATACATAAAGGTATAAATTACAATTATTATAATTGATTTGTTTGGTTTCAGATAGTCTTAGATTGAAATGATCCATAGCATGGAAAAGATAGAATGGAATTCGTTGAGTTTTACGATTACGGCCTTAAAAAATCAAGAAACGCTGAGAGTAGTGTACAAATATGGATGGAGTATTAGAGAAATGTATTACTATTATGGTACAACTAGTGATAGAAGTCTTAAGACAAACATTATTTTTCTCTCGAATCTTTCGAGATTATTTTCCACAAGCAACCATTAAAACATTTAATCGAGTTCTGTGTTTTGCCATGGAGATATTTTTTGAATAAACTTCGATCACATAAATCAAAATATATAAATTTGATGGAATTAACAATGGGTTTAGACAGGCTTTGTCCTTTCGGGACAATTTAGTTGCTGCAAATTAGTTGTTTTGAGACAATTGGCTGATCCATTTCTGAACAACTGAGATAAAATGCTGTTATTACAGCACTCTGCGTTAACGATAAATCACCACCATTGCTTCTAATTGCAAATCTGTTGTAATTTTGCAATTTATTATTAAATTTGTCGGTAAATTTTCCTTTCCCTCCAAATTCCTTCTGATTTTATTTTAGCTTATGGTTGAGTTCCAACTCTTTTCCAAATGTGTCCTATGCACTCATATTTTGTAACACTATTTTTTCCATAAATTTCTTTCACTGCTGAGTAACCTTGTGAGTTACCGTTACCGTAAAAGGACGAATACTTCAGCTGTCTCAAATGGCAGGACCGTTCTTAGATACGATATACACAAACAGATTACATGCTGGATGATGACCCAGGAGAATTTCTTGACCAAATGTGATCACTGGATATATTCAATCTTTTGTTTACAGCCCATATGAGACAATTCTTCTACATAATATTGATATCTATAATTTTACCCGTATCAATGGATAATGCTGCTACACCATTCAATGATGTTTGACTTCGACCTTGCCAAGTGTCATCACAAGATACACCACAGCTTGTCAAACTATCATGCTGATGACTCATCTTTTTTTTTTCAGAAGTTGTTGTAACTTTCAACAGCTTCTTTTCACAGTTCCTGAAAGTTGACTTGGATAAACAGGGCATATCTAATGCAGCACTAAGTTTTTCGAATCATTATGGATTTTTCCAGTTACCTAGAACATACCTAGGCATATCTAGAACAAACTAAATAGTGATTTCATTCATCTTGTTTCATTTTTAGTTGATGAAAAACTACGAATATTATTGTAGTTTGTGCATTTCATGAGCATATTAAAAAGAAAATCAAAATTCAACTCTTCCTTGTGTTCTAAACTTTGTAATAAACACAATGGCCAACTCAGCATTTTCAATGACACTTGAAATTATTTCTAGATTGTAAATTCAATCACCAAGTGTATTTATATCTTTTTGAAGCTATCCTTCATTATTTTTTTTCTCAATTCCAATTTTACGTTCGTTTGCTACTCGAGCTGACTGTATCAGTTGTCTGACAAGCAGAATGATGATTACCATGGAAATTCCTTTTTTTTTTTGCACTGTCCTTTATTTTTTCGAACTACCCATAATTTAAATAAAGAATATTAATTCAAAAAACTATTAAACAATTTAAACAGTTATTTCATACAGAAATAAAATGACAGTTAAAAGCAGAACACGAACGTAATTCAAACAACGTTGTACAGCAAATAGTAAACAGAGTGTATATTGCCACTGATTTTTTGAAACTTGTACTCTAAATGGGATGCCAGATTTCTCAAAATGAACTTTAATATATTTTAAGAGTTTCTTAAAAAAATTGTAAGTAGTAAATAATATTCTTAAAAAGATAAGAAACAAATGAATACTTTTAGAGGGTTTTTACTTTCGGTTTCGAAATCACGATTTCAGACAAATTTTTTTTTTTGGAAATTGACTGGTATTAAAATACTTATAACATGATTTCTATGTACCCTAGCTATAAATAGAAGATAGCTTTAGAAAGAGAAGATTTCAGATATTTTGGTGGATAACTAAAACAAATTCGGTATTTTCTCCGAAATTCGAGTTTTTAACGTAATACCTGAAGTTCTAGATTCAGAGATGACCACCGAACCAGAATAACACTGTTTATCTTAAAAGCATTCACAAGTTAAATAGAACAGGTTAAAAATACGTAAAAGAGACTGTGGAAGCCTAATACATATAGCAATCAAAAATCAATTAAAGCTATTGAAGCCATCAGCAAAAACAGCAAGACGCAACTTCGCCTTTAACTTGCCATAGCCACTGACATCAAGTGAACTGATTTTCAATTTCTATTTCTTCAACTCGTCCACATATCAGTTACGGTTGAAGAGCTTCAGTAGTAGCTTGACTAGGCGTTCGCCTCAGTGGTTCAATGGTAGAACAGCTTTAGATATTTCATAGGATCCCTACTACTACTCCCCTAAAGAAAACCAACCCTTCGTCATAGGGATGATCATCCTATCTAAAATAAGAGTTGAAAACATACACACAACAAACATTAACACAGCACAGCCAAAGTTTGGGATAGTGTATGCAAAATAGTAGTTAAAAGTAATAGGAGGCAAGCAAAGAAATCATCTATAATTAAAAATGAGAGAAACTGTTGTGTTTTACTGCGCTAGAACTCAATTTTTTTAAAAAAAAAACACAATACAATAATGCATAGTAACATGAAAATAAATGAGTATCTTTCCGATTCGATATTGTTAGATTATACCTGTTGCAATGCCTTTGTTCCCCTTGACAAGTTTACTCCATGAGGGGCACTACTGGTTAAATAAATTATTGTGGTCTGAACTGACCTTGATCCGAGATCCAAATACCCAAGTATCGAAAATTTGTAGTGTATTCCAGTTCCAGAATGCTTCTCTCTCAATGGTTGGCCACATAGTTTGCAAAAACATTAATATCATTCTGTGCATTTTTTGCAGTTCATTCTCTTCCTATATTCTACATTTATTTTTTCTAAATGGCTTATCTGAGCTGCATTTAAAACAACACCAGACATTGTTTCTTTACCAATCCTAGAGTATGACTACATTTTTCCTTCGTAACGAATAAAATCCTCCGTTGAAGACATTTCGTAAAAGAATCTTGACGTGATATATCCAGTTGAGTTAATTCTGACTAACAATCAAAGCATTTAATTTGTGTCTTTTGGAAGCATTTGTTTACCACGAATTTCATAGTGGGAAGACATATCTCACTCCTTAGAGTTTTCCCAATGAATGAACTATGCTTTCAACAATTCATTTTAGCCTAAAGTTTAACAACTGCGACACACATCCTTTCTATTTTTGTAAATTTCTTCTATAAACTTCATAATCTTTCTTGACATTATAGGCATTACACTCCCATATTTGTTAACCTCTTCCCTAATATGTGATTTTTTTTCTGCAATTCATTAAGAGTTTTTACATCATTCAGAAGACTGGAGATAATTAATATTGCATCTTTGTTTACTTCTATATTTTCCAATTCATTATTATCATCTGATAAACTGTTAATTCTTCTTTATATGAATGATGCAAGGAGAAGCTGTTTTAACAATTTCATTTTATTACTTTTGATCACTTGTATGTATTCCTGTGCTTTCGCTATTTCTTCAGACAGAGAACTATCCCCTAATTCCAGACTTCCAACTCCCATGTTTAATTTTCTATAAGTTTCAGTTTTCTCCTTTTTAACATAATTTTCAAGTTTCTGAATTCCGGTTGAAAAAATAAATTCTCCATTTGCAATTATTCTATTTCTTTCCCTTTCGAATATTCTATTCTACACTCTATAACAACATAACGATGCACCAAGCATTTACCTGATGGAGACAAAAATTAGTGGATAGGAAAATTATGTTCAGAACTGAAAATGATTGAAATTTCAGAAATAATTGAATGATTCATTTCAAAGTTACATAGCAGCATCCAATAAGGTGTTGACCAAATTCTAGCCGGGATGTACACTGTCACACGGCGTGGCTAATTGATATGGTGTGGCTCCTGTGGTATTTCGTGCCAATTTTGCTACAATTGTCGGGATAGGTCATCAACAACTTGGCTTGCCAATGATGTGTTTCACAAGCTGTTAGACACTTCATAGCAACACGTGCTGTATGTGGTCTGGCTTTATCTTGCTGAAAAATAAGACCAGGGTACCGCAAAAGGAACGGTAGCAAAACCGGTCTCAGAATGTCGTCGATGTACCTCTGTGCTCTAAGTGTGCCTCTAACGACGACCAAAGGAGTCCGGCTATCAAGGTTAATGGCACTCCAGACCATAATTCCTGGTTGAGGGCCTGTGTAGCGTGCAATAGAGAAAGTAGGATCGGCACGCTGCAATCACTCTGTCCTCCTGATCTGCTGTGACCCCAAGTCAACCGCTACCATCATGACGCTGAAATCTGCCATTGTACACCCATTTTTGCCAGCATCTTCTAATAGCCGCATCGATTTGACCCATATGACGAGCGATTCTCCAATTTTTACAACCTGCATCTTTCAATCCAATGTTACAGCTTCTTTCAAACTCTGACAGTTGCTCGTAATGAGCTCGAATTCTGCGGCGATGTAATTTTTTCAGCCGTTGAAAGGTATCCTAAATCGCAATGCAACAGAAAATTTGACCATCAAATTGAGAATCGCTTCTTAAATACACCTGCTAAGTGCAGTTTCGTCGCGCTGTAACTCCCGCTATTCATTCATTGGTTACCTAATTTTAATCATTTGTATGTTCTGTCTAAATTTCTTTGCATACGAAATTTCATTATTATCGGGCAACTCCTTCTTGGTGCGTCATTTTTTATGATAGAGTGTAGGTTTATTTATCATACTTAGCAGCAATGACTCCTTTGCCCTGAATGATACGAATTTTTATCATTTCGGAGGACTCCTTAAAGCATAAAATAATATCTTATGTGCTTCCCTTTCACAAGAATAACATACTATCATCGAAGATGTCATTACACGCTCTGTCCTAGAGTATTTTGCTTGATACCTTGAATTCCAGTTGGTGTTGAAAAGTTGATGTTTCGCGAGTTCCTACACTTCTTCGACATACCTTCTTTCCATTAAAAAAGGCAATTGATTTTGCTTGTCATCTTAATTCTCCTGATGATTTATTAGATTAGAAGATCTGCGCCCATTTCGAACACTTTCATATTCTCTGTGAAGGACAAATTAATTTCGATCAATTTTTCATCCAAAAAGTGTTTCCTAACTTTTGAAGGAACTCGCTTCTTTACTTTAATCATCGATGACCAAGCCTTTTAATTTTTAAAATGCACTCACTTCAAGTCCATTAATTATCTCCTGAAAATAATTAGCTATCCTGAAAAGGGATTCCTTCCATGCTTAATCAGGACTCTTCAGATGATGAAAAAATCCTTTTTTTCTAATTTCTTAGGAGTTAAATTTCAAACTTCTCAATAGTTATACCCTTAATATATGTGTAGTCGTCAAAATTCTCTTCTGACTCACGAAAAAATGATTGTACTACACCAGGAGGTAAATCCGAAAATCCAGACCTTAATGTTAACATCAACTCTCATTGCTTGTACTTCGCACAAAAATAAATAGAGTAATATATGTTATCACCATACTTTGGATCGAACTGCGATATTATCTTGGCCAACTCATGACATGGAGTGTCATGTTTTTTCAGGTTTCTTGTCGACGGAACTGTCCAAAAATATTTTTCCAAATTTTTTCCTAATCAAATTTTTCATTTCCCTCTCTTACATTTCTATTTTTAATCCTTTTCCCTCTCTTTCTTCCTTTTCCCTCCGTTCTTCCTCCTTTTCCCTTTATTCTCCTCTACTCTTTTCTATTTTTCCTTTTCTAATCTGACACTATCATTTCCAGTAATTATCGTTTCCAGCAGTTTCTGTATTAAACAGAACAATTATCGATTATCTTGAGATTAAGGTTAGGATTCCAATGCTAAAGGTGGTAGGTATATCTTTCGATTTCTTATCAAAAATGTCCTGTCTCTTAAAATTCTCAAAATAGAAAACGTACAAATTCACAAATCTAAAGCATTACAAATACATAAAATATTCCTGTTAATTTTAGCCAAAATTTCCTCAAAAATTAAACACATTCAGCAATTAAATGAATAAGTAAGCTGGAGATTTTATTTCTTATCAGTACAACAAAATGACACGAAAACGCATTTTTTATTTATATATTTTTGTTAATTTTACTACTATTTAACTTATGTACCATTCTCTCATGTATATTCAATTGATTACTTGTTTTAGTAATTTGCTATCACAAAATCTTAGAGTCTACGAGAGAGTAAGTTTTACTCTATTAGCTCTCTCATTTAACCACTCCAAAAAACAAATGTTTTAAATTCTATTTAACTTCACTTCAAATATTCATTTGAGAGGCTAACTCAACCTCCGCCAATCGAGTTATTGCATCCTTACCTTTACAATATTTATCCGATTAGGCGCATATTCGTATCCCACCGACTTTAGAAGTAAGCATGAGTTCATCCGACTGATGCTAAGTTCTGGATTCACAGAGATGACCGAACCATGATAATAAAATTTATCTTAAAAACATTCACAAGTTAAATAAAACAGTTTAAAAATAACTAAAGAATCTATGAAAGCCAAATACACATAGCAATAAAAATCAATCCTAGCTATTAAAGCCAATCATGAAAACTTCAATTATAGCAAGAAGCAACTTCGCCTTCAATCCGCCAAAATTCTCGACTCCAAGTGAAATTATGTTCTCGTTCTATTCCTTCAGCGTGACCACATGTCAGTCGCGGTTGTAGAGCTTCTTTCGTAGCTTTGTTAGGTGATTACCTCAGTGGCGCAATAGCAAAAGGGCCTCTAATATTTCATTGAATCCCTTCTAAAATAAATGGATCCGATCAATCGAAAATTAAAGAGTAAATTATAAAAAATATTTTTTTAAAAAAATTGGAAGTTGAACAAATATATACATTTCAGATATTTTGCAATTACTTGCATTCGTTAATTCTAGAAATGTTTTCTATTAGAAGATACGAAAGCGAATGTTAAGAATATTATTGAGCCATGATGCTTTCACATTACTGAGTTGAATAAGCAGAAATAATTGAGAATTTCGTAAAAGTAGCTAAATATAATTCCAGGCTTTGTATTTTTATATGAATATTTTTATTTATACTTTTGATAAGCAAGCATGATACAAAAATAGTATTTACAATGTTTGTTAAAAATAAAATAAAGTTGCAAAATATCTGAATTCTTTGTAAGAATAAAATACGGTCAGCATAAATGTCATAATTTCCTTAAGAATTTAAGTAGAAATTTTAGTTATTGTGAATATAAAATAGAGTTAATTTTCTTTCTAGGATTAAATTAGAACTAAGATTAATATACAACTATCAAATTTCATGTTGAAATTTAGAGAAATAAAATTATTAGAAAAAAATAAAATTTCTCAAATTATTCTTTAAAATAGAACAACATTCTTCTTACAGTACAATCTTACAAAAATTACTTGATATTAATTTTTAAAAACAATTAAATGATATGTTGTTGATATAAAAGTGTCTTCAAAATAAAACTTCTTTTCCTCAATCAATTTTAAAATTCAGTTCTTCCTTTCAAGACATTTGTCACAGAAAGTGTAAGTATCAATTTTGTTTTTAAATTTAATCTGATATGATGATAAAACGCCCAACCTCCCAAACTCTTTCAAATGAGATTCTTATTTAATGCTTTAGTAACTTTAAATACTAAAATATTTTTTTAAAAAAATTGCGAAATAGTCTATAATTCAGTGTTTTCAGACAACATATATATTACGACATAATTATGTTTTATACAAACATGTCAGGTTAAATATATAATTCCAGGCATAAAAGAAATTTTAATTTCAAAACGCATTTCTAATTTTCGTTTTGAGAGCGAACTACGCATATTTAAGAATAACTGCATAGCTTTCAAAACTACTATTATTTATAGAACTCTATTTTAAAAATTACTAGCTTAAATCGATAAATATGGAAGACATATTTTTTTCTTTAAATTACAATTTGTCAAATCGAGAGAATTAATCAATGATGCGCGAAACGTAACATATAATCTTTTATGTACATTCACAGGCTCGAACGATTGAATCAAATTCAAGCCAGCTAGCTACAACAATTAAATAGTTTATATAAATGTGATTATTAGAATTTGAGATTTCAAATTTTTAAATTCAAGCCAGAAAAAAGTTAATGTTTTTAAAGCTCATCTCAAATATTTGAGAAAAAAAACCTAACAATTATCTTCAAACAACATTAAACAAATTAAATTAATTCATCAAGTTGTATTTTCGGAAGCTCGAAAGAATTTGTACATGTCACTGTTAAATAATCGCTGTATATAATGTGCTCCGCTTCATTTCCACTATATGGAGAAGGAAACCTATCTCACAGCGCCATCTGCATAACATCTGTCAATGGTTGATTTGTTTTCGTGTAAAGAATTAATCAGTTACAACAACAGAGAAAGGGAAGTGTGTATAAGCACACACACACACACACACACACACACATATATATATATATATATATATATATTGTGATATATTCAATATTTAAAAGAAAACGATTTAAACTTTAAGTGATATTTTTTCAATATTCTTTATTAAGCTATATATTTTTTTAAATGTTTAAAGTTGTAACAAAGAAATGAAATTATGCTATTGACAACACCGGATCATATTTTTGTTTTTAGGAAATTTACTGGCTACGAACAAAAAAATAGAATTTAGTTTGGTTTCAAGATATGAAAACAAATGCTGAAAAACTGTGCTTGTGAAAATTATGTATATGATTTATGTTTGAAAAGATGTGTGCAAATAACCTAAAATTTTCCAAAAGTGTCAACAATTTTGGCCATCATTGTATATATCATTAAATATTATTAATGATATATACAATGATGGCCATATATTAATGATATTTATATATATATAAATGATATTTATATATATATATCAGTAAATACAAATCATTAAAACACAGTTTTAAAAACTCTTACCAATCACACACACAACATGTTTCCTTAATCAACACAACCAAACGCCCATAATTACTTTTTGCCGCCACTCCAAATTTCAATGATTGCTGGATCAATTTCATGAAACTAAGATCATATTACTTAACATTATTTTAACAATAATGAATAAAATTTATGTCAATAAAAATGGATAAAAATCATATATTCTGAAGTTTTAAGGTATTAAAGGAAATTACTATATATATATACTATATATATATATAATCACATTTCGTAAAATTTGGAGATGAATAAATGTGTAAATATCTTAAATGTTTCACAAAGTGATTCCTTTGTTTTTAAAAAAAATACTGCTCAATTCTTAATAAAGCATCTTCTAATATCGAAATTTTCGACTGAAAAATTAAAGACTTAAAAAATTAAACAAAGAAAGCATTTTAGATTAAGTTAATGGAACTGAAAGTTAAAAATTGTTATTAGATAAATATCAACGTATTATTTATTACTCTTTTAAATACGGAAATTACGAAAAAATGTAAAGTCTTACGGCATCGCGTCTAAGTTGATGTTCACAAACTAAATACACATAAAGTGAGGAAGTGAATCGTAAAACTATAGGGATGTGTGTCTGTAATTGCTCTAGTTTATTTTCGTCGGTTCAATTCAGAGAAAGAATTTTGTGACCATATCTGGACAGCTCAGATTCATGCTCCCTTTGACCAAGTTCAGAGTAAAAGCGATTTCGTATCACCCATCCACATTTTATGATTCAAAACAGCTTTCGAACATTTAAATAAAATCTTATTGAATGTCCTGAGAAGTAAAAGCCAAGATACTTAGCATTATATTCATTTTTATGAGTAATTTAAGAATATGATATGAAGTCACAAAATAAAAAAATTGTAAAACATTAGCAACAAGTAAAGCTTTAATATTATACATGTAATTATTTTTTTTATGAGATAAATTAGTTTAGTTTAGTTAGAATCGATTTTTTACTGCAATTGCTGACATATTGAAATAAAATTGAAACACTATCTTTAATTATGTTTAATTTATAAATTGAAATATTGATCTAAGAATATGTTTCATAAACATATTAGGGATACCTAAAAAGGTTATTGTAAAGGGTGCATTACGTGCAAATTCTTTTTGCAATTCTTACCGATTTAAGTAAAAAAAATTCGTGCATTTTCTAACATTTTGTTTCAAATTAACATTTCAACATTTTGTTAAATTTCCATAATAAAGTTAAAAAAGAGATGAATTGTGAATTTTAAATATGGCTTTTTATAGTATTTATAGAGATAAATTGATTATTTGCTATGAATGCCAAATCAATCATTTGGAATTTCTTGCAAAATATTAATCTTAGATACTGGGCATGAGTTCAGAAATTTTGCAAATTTTCATTTACTTAAGTAATGTAATTATGTTGAATGCTCTTATAAATATATTTTTAAATTATTAACAGGAAAAAAAATTACTGATTTGTTACATAAAGGCAATCTATGATGAAAATGAAACTGTTTCCCGCATTTAATTTAGATTTTAAACTCTAGATTTTTTTCTTTAGTAATTAATTGATATCTAATCTGATAATTAGCTGTTCTCAGTAATTAATTATTACTGAATTTTAAAGATTAAATGCAGTTGTTTCGTCATTTTATTATTTAGCTGTGCCATCTACAATTGCTTTTTTTATATTATGAATACTACCAAATCTTTGATTATACGTTCAACCCAGAGATTAAATACTTTTTTCAAGCAAATTGTGGATATTAATTTCCGAAATATCAGATATTTATGGCCAGCCAAAACAATTCCCAATGTAAATAACAATAAACTTATCCCTATTTACGAAATTCTGTTTAATCATCTTTATCTCGTTTAGTTTTCGAGATGAAGTGCCGGAAGCATTACTGTGTTTACTAATGAAGTAATCACAGATAATTGATAGCTTCTGCAAACCTCAAATTCAAGTTTTATCTCGATAATAAATAATTCTCATGAACAATCATGCCAAGCCATCTCCATTTATGTTATTTATGAGACTCATTTGTGAACATATAGATAGTTCATTTGAAAAACAAATATGTATTTGATACATACAAATATATATATACATATATATGTATATATATGTATGTGTGTGTATATATATATATGTGTGTGTGTGTATACATATATATATATATATATATATATATATGATGGGTTTTTACAATGTTATTTATCCATTTGCTCTTAATGGATTGAGCTTTAGTAAAAATCTAGATAAAGAAGAAATAATAAAAGAGATTGGTGAATTAAATAGTAAGTGGATAATAATGATATCAAAATTGTTTAATACTTAATTTTTAGCATAAAAAATTAGAATATTAAAATATTTCCTAGTTTAATATAGCAAAATAGGTTGTAAATACATACGCATATTTTTAAAGATATTACTAATGTTTTAATAATTAAATAGAATATCAAAGAAGATAGTAAAGAAAATAATACTACAGAATATAGTACATTAAAGGTATATGGCTGATTATTTTATTATGATTAAATGTAATAACAATTTTAAAAAAAGCAAGTGTACTCTTTCTATTAAAAATATTTCAATTAAAAAGCTTTTAAAATGAAAATAGAAATGAATAGATTTGTATTGAATTATAACAACATTAAAGATGTGAAGAATCATCCAAATTACAATAGCAAAGAAAATAAAGAATTAATTAATATGTGTACCAATATGCCATTACAAGAAATTTCAGCGAGGTATCTATGCACTGTGAATAAGGTCATATATATATATATATATATATATATATTAAAAATTTAATTTACGAATTAATACATACACGCACACACATGTATATATATATATATATATATATATATAATAAATAAAGGAACTGGCTTCAGGATTATGATTTTTAATAGCAACCAATTCATTTTATGACGTGCTTAAAAAATTTTTTAACAATCGTGCTATTAAATATAGTAAACATATAATGAGTTCAAGTACTACAATTAATTTAATCAAGTATATTGTTTTTATAAACATTTTAATAAGATAATAATAACAAATGATATATTTATTAATAGTAGAAAAATAAATGAATTAAGAAACAGAAATTACTGAATTACAATTGATCTGTATAAAAGTGTAAATTCTAAAATTATTTTAATGAACTTTTTTTGTATTTTTCAAAAACATTTGTTTTAAATTTAGTAAAAATTTTGACATTTACGCTTAAATTCATACAACAAATACTAATTAATATATTTCCCTTTTTGTTTCCGCATTGTGTTTAATATACGTATATCTGCGTTATAAAGCAGGGAAAATGCATTTTTCTCTTAAACTTACTGAGTTATCAAAACTTATGAACACAACATGATTTCACAAAAAAATATATAACTTTCTTAAATAAAAAAAATAGCTCCAAAATAAATTGTTACATATTTAAAAGCTATGTTTGAGATCTACAACATACCTAAAGTTATGGCGACTTCCTAAGTCATTTTTTGATGTCATTTTGACTGCTGAGCTGTAAGGAGAATTGAAGAAAAAGAGCAGACAATCTTTTCTCCACTTACTTAAGTTTTATATTTGTAAATGTTAAATTTGAGATAAATGAGTGGTTCTTTGCCTCTCAGAAAGAATAAGAGTAAATATTACGAAAAAATCGTTTGCTTAAATGATTATGGAACAGAATTGCTGCTGTGCGATTGGCAACAAAACATTATTATTATTATGTGTTGTTCTATAAATTTAGAATCGGTTGACCATTGTAATGATCGGAGATGTTTCTGTTTACATTAAAATAAATATTATTTAATCCAACATTTGAAGTTTCTTTTACGTTTTCGATGTGGCTAATTAATTAAATGGAACAAATTAATTTAATTAATTTAATGGCTAAAAAGAAATGTTAATGTAACAGCTCTCCAGAACGACAGAAAAGTTGCTTGCATTCCGCACACCTTCTGAAAGGAAATTATGGGGAATTGACGGTTTTATCAACACACTCCTTCCCATAAAGTCATACTGAACATTCTGATAAAAATTAATTTAAATATATGCAATACTTTTTAATAAATGATCTTTTTCGCAATAAAAACATTAAAATCGCAATTTTTCAGAAAAAGCAAATAAGGATTTTAATGTTTCATAAAAAAAATTTGAGCTTAGAACAAAGCATTAACTACCTTCACTAGAATTTTTTAGTTTAGTTTAGTTTTTACTAACGTCGCACTAGAAGCAACATCTGGCACTAGAAATATTTAGCTTAAAATTATGCCAAATCCCTTCCGTTTGCTTTAATGGGGATCCCCGAGAAAATGCTGTCGGATTCAGTGAACAGAAAACTAATGGTTGGAATTTAATATTCCCTTTGAAATAAGTGAGTCCAAGCTTTTTTAATAAAAACTGCGTTTAGACGGGAATGGGTTAATAGGAACTTATAAAAGTTTGCATAAAATTGCCAT
>BMAW01025739.1:272054-299627 GCA_019974015.1 Nephila pilipes
ATATATATATATATATATATATATATATATATATATAATAAATAAAGGAACTGGCTTCAGGATTATGATTTTTAATAGCAACCAATTCATTTTATGACGTGCTTAAAAAATTTTTTAACAATCGTGCTATTAAATATAGTAAACATATAATGAGTTCAAGTACTACAATTAATTTAATCAAGTATATTGTTTTTATAAACATTTTAATAAGATAATAATAACAAATGATATATTTATTAATAGTAGAAAAATAAATGAATTAAGAAACATAAATTACTGAATTACAATTGATCTGTATAAAAGTGTAAATTCTAAAATCATTTTAATGAACTTTTTTTTGTATTTTTCAAAAACATTTGTTTTAAATTTAGTAAAGATTTTGACATTTACGCTTAAATTCATACAACAAATACTAATTAATATATTTCCCTTTTTGTTTCCGCATTGTGTTTAATATACGTATATCTGCGTTGTAAAGCAGGGAAAATGCATTTTTCTCTTAAACTTACTGAGTTATCAAAACTTATGAACACAACATGATTTCACAAAAAAATATATAACTTTTTTAAATAAAAAAAAATAGCTCCAAAATAAATTGTTATATATTTAAGAGCTATGTTTGAGATCTACAACATACCTAAAGTTATGGTGACTTCCTAAGTCATTTTTTGATGTCATTTTGACTGCTGAGCTGTAAGGAGAATTGAAGAAAAAGAGCAGACAATCTTTTCTCCACTTACTTAAGTTTTATATTTGTAAATGTTAAATTTGAGATAAATGAGTGGTTCTTTGCCTCTCAGAAAGAATAAGAGTAAATATTACGAAAAAATCGTTTGCTTAAATGATTATGGAACAGAATTGCTGCTGTGCGATTGGCAACAAAACATTATTATTATTATGTGTTGTTCTATAAATTTAGAATCGGTTGACCGTTGTAATGATCGGAGATGTTTCTGTTTACATTAAAATAAATATTATTTAATCCAACATTTGAAGTTTCTTTTACGTTTTCTATGTGGCTAATTAATTAAATGGAACAAATTAATTAAATTAATTTAATGGCTAAAAAGAAATGTTAATGTAACAGCTCTCCGGAACGACAGAAAAGTTGCTTGCATTCCGCACACCTTCTGAAAGGAAATTATGGGGAATTGACGGTTTTATCAACACACTCCTTCCCATAAAGTCATACTGAACATTCTGATAAAAATTAATTTAAATATATGCAATACTTTTTAATAAATGATCTTTTTCGCAATAAAAACATTAAAATCGCAATTTTTCAGAAAAAGCAAATAAGGATTTTAATGTTTCATACAAAAAATTTGAGTTTAGAACAAAGCATTAACTACCTTCACTAGATTTTTTTAGTTTAGTTTAGTTTTTACTAACGTCGCACTAGAAGCAACATCTGGCACTAGAAATATTTAGCTTAAAATTATGCCAAATCCCTTCCGTTTGCTTTAATGGGGATACCCGAGAAAATGCTGTCGGATTCAGTGAACAGAAAACTAATGGTTGGAATTTAATATTCCCTTTGAAATAAGTGAGTCCAAGCTTTTTTAATAAAAACTGCGTTTAGACGGGAATGGGTTAATAGGAACTTATAAAAGTTTGCATAAAATTGCCATTATATATATATATATATATATATATATATATATATATATATATATTCCGTCTTACTATTCACATATTTGAATCTTCATTTCTTTGAATTTTTGTAAGTAATTTTTATATTTTGATTTGTTGATAATTTTTAGAATTATAGATTTTATTTTTGTAGATTTTATCGCTGAACTTTTTTGCATCTTTTAATCATTTAACTCTTTCGTACTTTGGATTTCCCAATTCAGCCTATCAAGTGGCAAGGGGGGAAGGTTGGTACCATTAAAATAGTTTACTCCCGCTTATTCGGTCTTCAGCTCGAAATTGCTTTTTGACTTGCTGGGTTCCATATTTTCATTTTTACATTTCTTTCTAGAATTTTGTTTTTTTAAATATTCTAAATTATTCTTTCATAAATTTTCAGTACACACACACACACACACACAGATATATATATATATATATATATATATATATATATGAGTACAAAAGGATGCAAATATATATTTGGGTAGTACAGGTTTTAAAAGGAGTACGGTTTCTGAAAACGATATACAAAACTACCTAAAGGAGTACAATTGGTTACATTGAGTATTGTTAACTCCCAACAATGAATTGGAAGTCCAATTCACCAGTGCTTGCTTATTAAAATGTATGAAAAATTATGCGTATTACTTTGTAATTGTAATTTTTATATTTTTTCATGAAAATTCTAATTGTAAGAGTGTTACTCTCTAAAACTGCAGGCCCTGAGCGTTTGCATCACTCGTCCCTGCCTAAGGTCGATTTTGCTCTATCATGTGTAAAAATTCCGCATTCTGTTCAAGATTATGGCTTTTCACATTGCTTTTTACGCCTATATTAGATGAACGTTTTATATCTTCTACACCAATCTATTAACAGTGTACACTCCAGTAAGGAAGTTTGAATTTAAAATTGTAAAATTTTTAATATTTTAAACAGTTTCATTTATACCTATTTTCAATCATCTCTGAGTGCATCAACCATTACTTTATTACTTTGAAGTTTTATTTAATAATACGTATAATATAACAAACAAATTTCGGACTGAATTTTAAAATAATTATTTCAAAAACTATTATACATATGCTCATAAATTTTGTATATCGAAGTTTTAGCATCTCAGGTTTGTTTCCATGTAAAACTTTCATTTTATATTCACCAAATTTTTCAGAGTATATTTTGCTCATAACGCGTAATTTTCAACCGAATTGTACAAAATTTACGGATATATGAAAATAGCCTAACGATGCATTATATTAAAATTTGAATTTAATAATTTGATTTGATTCAAATAATTGTAAGTATTTATGGTAAATAATTTTCACTACGCGTATGCGCCATTTATGAATTTTTTTTATCGTAATTTCAAGTACAGATTTCCAGGGTAGCTTATGTAAAGGTTACAGTTGTGTATTGTTAAGATTACGAAAAATGTCCGGATTTTGATTACTGTACTACAGTTATCTTCTAACACAAGATATATTCTGTATCTTCTGTTAGATTATGATTTTACTCATATGGATAGTTTTTTAATTTGAATTTTCTAATTATTAATAATCAAAAGTATATGTACTAATATACAGTTGATAGTTGCGCATATAAACAAATATAAAGGTGTATAGATGCTTTTAATTAACTAATTATTCGAAAATTCTAGTTGGAAAAATATGAATTTCAGGGAAAACCCTCATTCATCTTCTCTTTGAAGGAAGCTGTAGTTTAGCGATATAAAATTCAGATGTATTTCGGATTTTAACGTTACAATATAGCGACCATATGTAAGCTGGCCTGAATACCTGGTTTTGAAATTATGAAAAAAAAATTAACAGATTCAGTTAAAAAGTTTTTTTTTTATTGTTATTATTTTTATCAATGTATAAGGAATTATTCCAGTTCATGTAATACAAAAGTTTAAAAATTATTCATTTATAATAATTAAAAAACTTAAAACGTTTAAGACTTTTACGCGTTCGTTTTTTTTTAAAAAAAAGTTATTAATGTTTGAGAACTTATAGTAAAATAATTATTTCAAAAACTGAAAGAAGTGATATATAAACATCACACAAATGAAACACCAGAATATATTCATTGTTTTCATAATTTTTTTGAATTTAAACATAGATATTTTAGAGATATATTTAGCGATATTTTTAGAGACATATAGGTATGTCATAAAAACTTAATTTTTTCTTATAATTTTAATCTGAGGAGAAAAATCGAGAGTTTTTATCAAAGAAGGAAAACACAGAAAAAGTAATTTTTTCAACTATATAAAATAGCAAGTTTATTTCTCCACCTAAATTTGTCAAGGCTTCAAATCATTATTAATTGAAAAATATGAATAAAATCTATACTTAATTTCAAAGCGGCTTTTGGATTCATTTAAATAAAATGGTTCTATCATGAAAACAAGGATAAAGAATGCAATTCAAAACCAAAAATATTACAAACTAAGTTGACATACAGACACACTTGTTGATGGGAACTAAAGAAAATCTTGCCGTCCTCCTCTTGAACCAATATCTCAATGAAAAGTATCTCAAGGGCAAGAGCGGGATTCCATTATGAGCCATAAAATTTCCTGTCAACGTTTATTGTAGGTCCAAAACACTCCTCAATTATCTATCAAGACGTTAAATCTTTGAAAGGGGGAAGCAATTTCGAGAAAACACGTCTCAAACGAACTTGAAGTAATCCTGTGTAAAAAAAACGTCTTTACCACTTTCGGTGAGTCCACAGCCACATGAAAAAACAAATGTAATCGCTTTTGAAGTATCTCGAAGAGGACGGGAAAACTCGTGTATAACACTTAGAGGGTTAAATTCAGATTTTAATTTCTTGCATCGCTATATTCTGTAAGTTTTGTATGATTTAGTTTAAAAATCCACTTTATGAGCAAAAAATATGCTGAAAAATTTTGAGAATATAAAATAAAATTTTTAAATGGAAGTAAAGCTGAGATGCTAAGACTTCGGTAAGCAAAAATTATGAGCTGATAGTTTTGAAATAATTATTTTAAAATTCAATTAAATTTGTTTGGAATATTATACTTAATACTAACCAAATAGTCAACATAATAAAGTAATCGTTTGATGCATTCAGAGATTATTACAAATAGGCATCACCTTGTTAGAACTTTTTGAACTTCTGTTTTGGCAGAACTTCCAAAAATGGAAAAAGCTTTTTTCTAAATATTTCATTTTTCTTTCCTGTAGCGGCGATCTTGAATCATGTCGGAGTCATCGCTATTGTATTGTGAATTATGTATTCCTTATAGCAATCTCAATTTCTATTGGTCTTACTGTTTCCAAATAGTTCTTATTTTCATTGGAAAACCCGTCGTTCAAAAGCTTGTCTAAATAGCTACATTTATCATTTTCTCGTGCAGACTCTTTGGCTTACTCTAAAAATGAATTCTTATTCTTAAAAGGAATGTTTCATCGAGTAGGAAAGTTTGAATGAAGAATTTTTATCCTCAGAAAGTGAGTCGAATGATGACGGTTTGGATAGTGCTAAAGACTGGTGTCTAATAGACATTACTTCTTCTCAATCTAGTCATCCTAAATTTCCATTCTCAAGAATTGCAGGCATGAAAGGGTTTCTTGAGGATTCTTTGATGGTGAAATGTTCTTATTTATTGCCAAAGAGACAAATAGGCATGCTGAGTCATTCTTCGAAAATTCCGAATTTACTCCTACTTTTAGTGCTCTGAAATGGAAGAATACGGACAAAGAACAGAAGAAAAGATTGTTCTCTCTGTTGTTATTACAAAACGTCGTTCAAAAACCAATGGAAAAGTGGTTTTAGTCAAAAAAAAAATATTTTTTTAGAAAAATTATGAGTGAGATGTGCCATGGACTTTTGATAAAACTCCTGCTCTGTGAAAATAATGATGCCTTCGATAAAGAGTTACAGCCTAATCCAAAGTTAAGAAAAATCAGTGAGTTTCTCCATCAAGTGGTGAAGAAATTTAAGTCTGTATAAGTGCCGAAACCGGACTTATATGTAGATGAGTCATGGATAGCCTATAAAGGTCGATTATGATGGAGGCAATACATTCCGCAGAAGCGAGCTCATTTTAGAATAAAATTGTTTCATTTATGAGAGTCTAAAAGTAGATACAATTAGGAATGGCAGTCTTCCCTGAAGACTATAATGATTATGGATTTTCAATAAAAAGTGTCATGGCTCTTTTTTATTAAATAAAGTGAAAAGGTTGTTGTTTGCCAATGAACAATTATAATACACCACCTGAACAAGCGGAATTATTCATTGACAGTAAACAAGATATCTGTGGCACCTTACGATCATACCAAAACGGTTATAAAATTTTACGGTGTTGTAAGGTGAAATCATGGCCTATAAAATGATAAAATGTACGTAATGAAATTTAAAGACAAAAATTATTCCTTATGCTCAGCTTTTTTTATAACCTTGATATGATGGAAATGAAAGCTAAGAAAAGGGATTCCATGCAGATAAAATCAAAAACCGGGTTATTTTATAATACCACCATGAGAGGTGTGGATAGATCAGACCAGTGTCTATCCTTCTATACTGTCACGCGAAACCGACAAAGGAAGTTCTACAAGAAAATTTTTCAACATTTCATAAACCAAGTAGTATGGAATTCCTTCGTTATTTGTAAAAAAAATGGTGGGTTTTCAAAAATATTTGTTCTCGAATGAAACTGATTGAACGATTAATCGAAGGAGAGGAGGTACTGATTCCGCTTTTCGTAATTTTGTTACCCCTAAAAGCTCTGAAAATGTAGTTCGTTTAATAGACAGGCATTTTACTTAAAATGTGGAAAACTGACTGTTTTAGAAACACCAAAACAATGCGAAAATGTATGGTATGCACCCTTTAAAAATGATAACGGAAAATACATGCTAAGAGGAACATCGTTTGAATACAAAAAATGTAATGTTGGACTCTGTGCAGCACCTAATTCGAAAAATATCTCTCTGTGACAATAATTATAAATAGACGCATGAATGTGTATAAATATTTTCTTTATCAAATTAGCAGAATAGTAGATGCAAAATGTGTTGGCTGCATATATCCATTTGTGCACTTCCAACTTCAGGAATGTACTATTGCTTAGATAACATTTTGACATTTTTATGGAATGTGCTATCCAAAAAACACCGTTTTTGTGAAAAATTTTCAGAAGTTTCTTTATAACTTTTTTTTTATTAGAGCCACATATTTACGATTTCAAAAAGGTCTTGCAATTATTTCTAGAGAAGTTAGTTAATTTATTAATGTAAGTATATTTCTTACGAAACTTTAAAATCTTTATCTGCATTTTCTGGTAAACTGGGATTTAATTTCTTTGATTACTAAGAAACTCATTTTTTAAAATGTGTTTCATATATTCTAATAAAATTTTACTACAATGTTCTTTACATCTCTAGGTATATTATGAACTTCACATATAATTTTTACATATATATAACTATTTTCGAGCTATTTTTATTTTAAAAAGTGATACTTTTTTTTGGATATTCATGTTATGTTTATAAATCAGTGAGTTTTAGAGATTATAGCATTTTTTTCTGTTCACAATACAGATATATGTACAATAAATATATTGATGATATAAAAAGTTAAATATATTAATTAGAATTTGTTTTAGGAACTGTCTGCGCAAATGTTAAATTTTCCGAAATTTTAAGCATATATGATCAGTATCTTAAAAATAAAAAAGGTTATTAAAAGACCTTTTGAACCTACCATTTTGTATAGACCATTGTAATTAAGAAAAGTGTTTCAAAAAAAATTCGAAAAAAAAAGTACTCCAGAGATAAGCACATACCTTAAAGACATTTCGTATTTTATAGAGAATTTTAATATTTTTCTTCTATTGGGCCTTTTTTTACCATTTACCTTTATTTACCAATATTTTTACCATTTGTTTTTGTTAAAATTATTGATTATTACGTTTCGTTGCAATTTTTTGTAAATTGAACGAATATTTTGCTTAAAATTTTATTTATTTGAGGATAAATCAACTCTCATTTTATTCATGAAATACAAGTTTTAAATAAATTCATTTTTCGCTAATTTATTTGTTTTATAATATGCATGTTTGTGTATTATATTGAAATTTCAAACTATCTAAATTTATAACAGATTTTTTTCTACACTTAAGGGTTTCTTGATTTCAGAACTTTTTGTACGTTTTAGATATTTTATAAAGAAAATTATATCTATGTAATTTAATTTCTTGTCAAATAAACACACATAGTTGTTTTTAGGTACAATTTGTAAAATAGACTAAGATTAGTGGAGTAATATGATTTTTACATATTGTGAATATTTTCGACTGCACTGAATCATATATTTAGTCTATTTACGGTTTAAGTAGCAAATCGTAAATAATTTTTCCTTAGGACTGATATTGAATACAAAAAGCAATTTAAAAGTGAGGTGGTTTACTTTAAAATCAGCTCAAACATACCCGCTCAAATAGAGATTATTTTAAAATTATATAATCCGCTTCGGTCATGTTACTTAAATTTGGAAAAATATCTTACACTTGATAAACATAGATAAAATTGCACCCTTTACATAGATAAAACTGCATAAATGTATATAATTTATTTATGATGAATTATATGAAACAGCCTTTTCAATGTTTTAACCCCATTTGTCATTTTATTGACTGAAATTTCTTTTTTCTTGGTTTTTGCTTCCTAAAGTTAGGTGGTGTGTATGCTTCTTAAAACTATTGTAATAATTGAATACATTAAATTACTGATGTTATTATACATTAAATATATTTAAATTTTATATTGTTATACAGTAGGATGATTTAAATTTTTTTTATATATGTTTACTGTGTATTCCTTTTCAAATTTCTCAAAACAGTTATGTAAAGATTAATTTCTTTTTAGGCATTTTTTTTTCTTTTTTCTTTTACAATTTTGTCTACTTATTTTAACTGCTTCTGCTTTGTATTGCTTTTCTTGAGTGCTGATATGTAATTACAATAATTTTCTTATAAATTTGATAATAATAGCATTATTTGTGTGTTTTAATTTTGCATTAATGCAATTGTTGTATAATTTATTATTAGTATATATACACTTTTATTTCATATTAATATTGAACATATATATATATATATATATATAAATATTAAGTATATTTTTCTTATGAGTATATGTGTATGACTTAATTAATAAAAACAGCTGATTTACTTGATGAAATACAATTCTAATATTTCTTTTTTTAAATGTTTCGTTAAAAATAATATATCGGAAATATAAATAAATAAAAAAAGATAAAAAAAAAGTAACGACATGCGGCAAAATTCGGATCCTTATTATTAGGACATTTTTATGTCAGAAAGTGTGTGAAATTTCATTACAAAAATTTTAGTTTCTTAGACTTTTCTATAAAAATACAAAAAATAAGATTTCCATATTTTTAAATTATTTTACATTATAATTAAAAGTCAATGCAAATTATTTTTCTATCCGTTTTTATCACAATAAGTTTTCAAAGAATTTTTCATATGCGACCTTCATTGTTATAAAAATAAAAACAACTTTTCTTTCTTAATCAAATTACCTGAAGTAATACTTATTTTTAAACGTCAGTTATATCCAATAAAAGAAAATAAATAAATTTGAAAGAAATTGACACGATTTCATATATATATTCCGTAAAATAAGTCTTCACAATAGTTTTAAAGCTTAGATAACATTATGCTTCCTAATTAAATTCTTATCCTTAGATATAACATTTCTAAAGCAATTACTTAAGGGACAGCTAATTTCAGGTCATTTTTATTGCTTTCGGTCAATTATATAAAAAAAAAAAAACATTTTGCTTGTAACCCAATACCAAAAATGTTTTTGAAGTGGTGTAGTTTTTTTAAATTTTATTTTTCAAATTTTCGGTTATGTTTTTATCCAATTTATTCAGAAGGAGATTTTAGTTTGTTTATAAAATTCCAACTTTTACTTAATTCTTCATAATAAATCACATTTTGATACCATTTTTGCTATGTATCACAAAGTGTATAGATGAAAATTTTATATTCTTAAAGAATCCTTAACGAAAGAAATTGTTCAAATAAAGAAGCTTAGGTTTTTAGACATAAACACTAAATTCACTAATTTCTAGAGAATATTTGAGTTAACGAGCATAGTATGAGAGCAATTTTCTTAATGCAAGTACCATTTGAATTTCTTTGTTATTTATTTGATATATTTAAGGGCAACTTATTAAAGTAATAAACAAACTTCATTTCGATAAAAAATATAAATCCATTAGTAATTTAATAAGAGGCCTTAATCTTTTTCAACCTTATTAGATAACTTTCATATACATACATACATACATACATGCAAACACGTTTTGAATTTTTCTCTGTTCAAAATTTTTTCAGAGAGATAAACAAGTGATAATGAGTGGGTGCAAGGTCTGAGGAGTATGGTAGATATGCCAGAAATTCCAAAACTAGTTCTGTGATTTTATGTCAAATTGGCAGAGCAACATGTGGTTTGGCATTATCATAATACAATATAATGAGCTTCCTATTCAACATTTCCAGCTTCATTTTGTTCAGTAATTTGTTGAAATCATTGATTTGAGGACAGTATCTCTCCAAATCTAGCTCTTTGTTTGGTTTCAAAAGCTCGAAATATATTGGTTCTTGGAATCTCACCATATGAACAGTTCTCTTATTCAGGCTGAATCTCGATTTAAGAGTGAGGGGACAGATATTCCATGCTGCAAGTATGCTCGTTTCCTTATGATGCATTTGAAAATAACTCATTTATTATCACCAGTTATCATCCATTCCACAACGGGTTTTCTTCGGGCTGAGCGAACTTAGATGTGCGTATGACGATCCGATTAATCAATTTTTCTCACTTAACTCACGAGGTATCCATCTGGAATGTTTATAGACCAATCCTGGAAACAAGAAAAATTATATTGCTCAATAAATGTTATTAAAGTTACGAAAAATGTGTTATTTTCTTTCACTTCGCAAGAGGACAGAGCTTTCCGGTAAACCTAATATACCCGTACACATATATATATATGCTTGTAATCTAATGAAATTTTTCTTGTATATACATATATATATACATACAAGAAATGTTTTACTAGATTACAAGTATATATCATATTTAATTTCAACTTCAATAGCATCGCATTATTTTTTTCCTGTAAAACAAAAAATTGAAATACATCAAAATCAAATGACATAAAAAAATGCCTTTAAGTAAATTTCGAATTTTCTTTAGAAGACTGCACTTTAGGGATCCCTGGCTTTACAAGACAAGAATAAAGGATATGAAAAGAATTTTAAAGCATGTGGGCAAAGAGTTGCTTCTTTACATTCAATATCGAAGAAAATGGGTTATTACTATTCAAACTATACTAAAAAAGAAACGAACATTTAAATTATACTACAATAGCCAATACAAATAATCTACAATTTTTTAAATTACTTTACTTTGTTATTTAAAATGTGTTATTTTCTACATTGTACAAGTTGAATCTTTTCAAGATATGGCCAATAAGTAAAGAATTAGTATATGTAAATTAATTTATACAAGTTCAAATCTATTATACACATCTATTATTGTTTTTCTGAAAAATTGTAGTGTGTGAATTTTTTTTAAAAAAAATAGAAATACAATTTTGTTACTTTTTCCGTCCAAACAGTGAACAAATAAAATTTAGGGGGGGGGGGAGTAAAGAAACAAGAGTTCCTGCACCTGGAAGGAATGGCATTCAGTTGGGTTCCAAATTCTTAACAAATCCTAATTCTGCCATCTATTACAAGCAGCTCCTGAAAAGAAAAAAAAAAGACAAAGGAATATGGCAACATACAAACCCCCACTGGTTGGCAACCAATTTTTTCTTTGTAAAATTTTTTCTTTTGTAAAACTTTTAATTTCTTCTTTGCAAGAAAATTTTTACATTGATGTAAAGCTGAGATGCTAAAACTTAGATATGCAAGAAATTATGAGCATATCTATAAAAGTTTTTGAAATATTTGTTATAAAATTCAGTTCGAACTTTGTTCGTTATATTGTACCTAATATTAAATAAAGCGTCAACATAATAAAGTAAAGTTTGATGCATTCAGATATTGTTAAAAGTAAGCATAAATAACATTATAATTTTAAATTCAAACTTCTTTATCATCAAATGAGTGTATTTTGCAATTATATAATATGCACTAGTCATATTATTTAAATTTGGAAAAATACCCTACACCTACGGAAATAATGTTTCAAAACGATATATCAAAACTTATGGTCTGTTTTCTCCACAACTAAGCATCATTTTTCCGTACAACTAATCAAAAATTAAATATGATAAAATTTTAGACTTATTTTTTATTATACTTTATTTATTTTTTTACGATATAGGACGGTATATGATGGTGAATTCGTACCGTTAATACGAAAGAATAAAGTTATCATTTTTTAGGGATCTAAATCTGGGCTTAAAAATACATTTCTAAAAGTTTAAATTGTTCACAAAATTCGTTATAAATGCATTGAGTAACTGTCAGTCAACTTCACTGAACTAAATTGATTTAATTGTGCTGTTTTAAGAGACAAATTTAAATGGGACGAAGTTTCTCTCACATTCGAATTTGTATTGATTGAATTGAAAGATGTAGTTATTGATGACTATTTTCAGCTTAAAGATAAATGGGAATATGTATTTTAAAGTATTAAACACTAAAGAAACAGAAAAAATGAAAAAATAAACTTTGATTGAAGGTAATTAGAAATATTTTTGTTTTTTTTTTCCCTCGGAAAAGAATATATTTCCATTAAAACTTAAAACTACTGATTGAATTTGCACTATGTTGCCTTTGCACAAATGCTAATGTAAACAGTTAATTTTCGCTTAGTGTAAGTTGTTCTGAAGTGAGTGTGATATGCAAATAAAACTTAGACTTACACCAAAAAAATTCCTTCAACAGAAAACTAATCTTTAGGATAAAAATTTATATAAATTAAAAATATGAAAATCACTCTTTATGTTATTTTAAATTAAAAATGTAATTGATTGGATAAATCTGCCTTTATTTCAGAAATCTAACTATGATAAGTAATGATATATTTCTGGCCGTGAATAAACGCTAAGAGTGACATTTCTGGAAACACCAGAGACAGAGTCTAGAGAAGATGACAATGTACTAAGCATTTTTTTTTTTATTTAAAACATGCAAATGTGTTGTTGTTTTCTTGGTCTTATATTCAACAACGAATATATAGGGTGTTATTTCTGGGCTCAAATCGTGATACCAAAATCGAAACAGTTTTTTTTTAAATTTTAAAAATGACTGAAAAAGAAAAGAAATTTTCTTTTGTTTGAAGTGATCAAATATTTTTCAGCATTTAACACGCTACGCTAATTTTTCAAGCGTTATTTTTTCATCCTTTATTGGTTTTAGCTTTACTGAGATTCATTGGATTGGGTGAACAATTTTCAAGTGGACGTCTGAACGTCAAATGACGGAACAGCCCGTCACACAAGATTCGCCTAAGGCCACTCAACTGCTGTGAATGTGTAATACCCCGTTTCCTAGAAAGCATTAAATTTTAGTTAAAATTCCTCTGATATGAATTAATAATGTTAAAAGGACACAGTATCAAGCGGTAAAATTAGTTTTTATTTATTTCCTGATTTTTAAGACCCGGTATAAATAATATACCACCGTCCCTCTAGGACATCTTGTTTGTAAACTCGTTAATCCCTCGAAGTTCCTGTATTCCTTAGAAGAAATAATAAATACTTTCATAAAAAAAAGTATACTATTTTAGTTAATTTGGGAAATATCAGGATCACAAAACACTTTTTAAAAAAATGATAACTTTATAATGAATTTTTAATTCTATGGGTGGTAATTTGTGTGAAAATGTATTAATTAATTTAAGTGCTGCTTTTTTATACATATATAATTTTCATAATTTAATGATATAACTACATTATAAATTTTTAAAAAAAAATTAGTAGAAAAGCATATGCAGTTTTATTCAAAATAAGGCATATATCTTATTGCGTATACTATAAAGAGATTTTCTTCCTCACTTGTTTCTGAAGGTAACTCTAAATTCTTTAAACCAAACAAGTTATTTTTAAGTCGGATGTCCCCGTGTGGCATTATTTTAAAAATATCTTCAGAAATATATATATATTTTAGAAATTAATTAAAACTAGATTATAAGGCTGCTATAAATAAAATTAAGAATAAGCTTAGATCCGTAAGAGTTGAAAAACCGGCTTTCACTGTAATTGTTCGCATTCGAAACATACCCTCTCACATATAAGATGGACAAATGTGTTAGAAAAAAAAGAAAGAAAGGTCATCCCTCCTTATTCTTAAGTATTTATGGGATTTACGCTAAGGTCTCTTTTATTCTTTCAAGCCAGTAACTCTTTACTGTATTGTATGTTTTGTAATAACTTTCTTCAATAATTTACATCTTAGTTTGCATAGATTATTTGATAAAGTTACCGCTAGAGGCCCTACTGTCGTCCCTCAATTATCGGCAGCCTATCGTCTACTTTTATTTCATACTAACACTATACTTCAGTTATCGTTCGCAAGTCTCATATCTAACAACAACACCAATCCCTAATCTGCTGTCCCTAGCCAGTCCTATTTTAGATGCCTGCGAAGACTCTCTCCGTTTTTGCTTTGTTAGATATTTTTGCAATAGTTGAGGTTTTGAGAAATCCTTTTTCGCCTGAGCTTTAGCTTGTTGTCTTTTCGAGGGCCACGCACAGCGTTGATAAATTTTTATTAGCCATCTAAGGGGCTATTGTTTTAAATGAAGCGTTTTGACGAACCAGATCACTTTTCGATTTTTTATCGTTTGCTTCATTTTTAATTACATTTATTTTAAATATATTCAATTTAATAATTTTCATTTGCTTTAATTTTAATTACATGTAACTAATATATTTTAAATTTTTTTAATTTATCATTTCTTTAAATTTATTCGTATCAGAAGCGTTTGCTATTTTACATTTCTCCAGATTTCATTACTTACTTTTAATTATTTTATTTAACTAAGTAACTTAATAATAATTATAAAAAAGCACCCCTTAGGTAGCTAAATCTGTTCTTTGTAAAACTTTGTAATGGAAATTTTTTTCCTGATTTAAATTTCTTTTCTTCGGATAATGAGTCTGATATTTACCTCACTGGCACTTTATAATATATTTACGTCCTCTCCATTTCACTGTAATAAAATGAACCGTCACATATCAGTCAGATTCGAAAATTTTAGTGCTGCCATTTGTTGCTTTTGAACCATCTGTGTGGGAGATGGTATAAATTCTATTCCATTTAGTTTGAAGTATGAAACGAATATTTTATAAATTTTATTTTTGAATAATTAACAGTATTTACATAAAGTTTCAAACATGTTGATTGGTTAGCTGATAAATTGAAAATTTTCAATTCATTTCAGAAACATTTCTAAAAGGGATAAAATAATGACTTGTTAGGAACTTTCATTAAATTCAAAGCTATAATTTTTATAATCTTTCTTCCTAGTTGTGCCATCTAATTTAAGTAAATAATATATTCTACCATTTGAAAATAAATGTGGGGGGAAGAAAGGTATTTTACAGAGATTTTTAGGGTGCTAAATATGTGGTATAAAAAATATACCTCCGCTCCTGAAAGGGTTAAAGATACTGAGTATGATGAGGAATGCACAAAAAAATTTGTTCATGAGTATAATAGAACTGCGAAAAACGAAAGAAGAAATGGAAGAAAGGTTAGGATTAGAAACTCTTGTCAAAATAAAACGAATACAAGAAAAGTTGCGTCAAGAAACCCTTGCTACAGAAGAGAAACGAAGTCAAGATAAACACAAAATCGAGCTAGAGCAAATCAAATTCGAAAATCAACTGAAATCACACACAACGGTTGACGAAACCTACAATTCCAAATTACTAGGCAAGGAAATATCCAAACTTCTCCATAAATATGAAGTTAAATAAGATATTAGCTAATATTTAGTCTTACTCGAAAGTCAAGTGCAATGATTAACAAAAGAACATTGAATTTCATATCTTTTAGGACCCTTACCTTCCAAAATTTCTCACATCGTCGCCCGTGAACCAGAGGAGATAGCAAACAACTACGAGCACGTAATAGATCTACTGCTAAAAAGATTTAAATTAAAGCCAAAAAAAGTTTCGCCGGTTCGCCAAGGAAAAAGTTTATAGCCTCACTTGGACCGATTTTTATCACGAACTTACAAGATATTTCGACGGGTGAACATCAGGTTTAAAAATCGAATCTTTTGAAGAATTAAGAAAACTTATCATCTCAGACCAAATAGTACGTAGAGATCCAAACGAAAAAACAAAATTTTTGAGACGAATGGACGACGATAAATTCGCCAGCCGAATTAGCAGAAAAATTTGAAGAGTATGAAGACATCAAGAGAACACTAAATCAAAATCCAGTTAATACGCATTTTAAGGGGAAACAAGATTTCAGAGCTCCTGAAAAATTTCGACAATTTCAATCGCCACGAAAATTCGAGCAGGATAGATCAAATAGGAAAGTTGCTGCGACCACTAGTTACAATCGACATCACGATGCTCAATCTGCCAGTCACGGAAATTATGAAGGAAATCACGAAAACTCAAATCGACGGATCCAAAACAGAATTCACGGGAGAGAAAGATATTCGAGTTCAAATGTTTCTAATCACGCTAAAACGAATTACTCCAGGTTTAGAAGATTCAACGATTCATAGAAAGAGCCAACTACAAGCCCTCCGAAGAGAACAACGAATTTCACGAAAGAAACAAGCAAGCCTACGGCAACATGTGCCACTATCAGCCAAGAAAGTCTACGCACCAAGGAAATAATGTTTAGAAACAAGAAAATTACTGCGCTTATAGACACCGGAAGTACCGTCAGTCTACTACGAGAAAATACCAGAAGAAGAGTCATCGATTCAACGAAACTAACGAAGAACAAAATTCTCTTAACAGGTATAGGTGATGCTCAAGTCACTACTATAGGATATTTTGAACAAGAATTTCAAATGGATGAAGAAAACTATTCACTAACTTGGCATGTAGTACCTGCAGCAAAACTAAAGCTCGAAGCAGTCATAGGTTCAGGTATTTTAGAACGAGCTTCAGTCAACTTCACGAAGAATGGTGTAGAATTTTTTAAATATGAAAATCAAGCATTCTTAATGCAGATACTAGCGGAAAACGTCGAAAAAATAGAATTGCGTCACATAGGAGATCCTGAGATCAAAAAAGAGCTTGTGAAAATGATAGAAAGCTATAAGCCTGAGAAGACGGCAGGCACCGATGTCACCATGCAAATTATTTTAAAAGATGATGAACCAGTTTGTCAATTGCCATACCGATTAGCATGTACGGAAAGAGAAGAAGTAAATAAGCAGATAGAAGAATGGCTCCAATACACGCATGCACATCTGAATACGCCAGTCCAATCGTAATGGTCAAAAATAAAGATTGATCTTCGAGAATGTGCATCGATTACCCAAAATTCAACCAGAAGCTAATGAAAGATAAATTTCTTTTACCTCTCATCGAAGATGTTTTAGATACGCTACAAAAAGCAAAAGTTTACTCCATGTTAGATTTACGGTTCTTTCCACGTCAGCGTTGATAAAGATTGAAGAACATTTACCTTATTTATTGTTCCAAATGGAAAGTCGGAGTAGAACAAAGTTCCTTTTCGGTTAAGCTCGATTCCAGGTGTTTTTCAAAGATTTGTCTCAACCATTTTCAGAGACTTTACACGTAAAAGACTTTTTGTCAGTTATATTGACGACATTATTGTTCCAACAAAAGATGAAGAGGAAGGACTCCAAAAACTTAAAATTGTGTTCGAAGTTGCAAAGAAATATGGTCTGAAGATAAAAGTCAAGAAGTGTCAGTTCCTAAGGAGAAATGTTTAATTTTTTAGTCACATAGTAGGGAATGGAATCCTCAAACCCTCAGTCACAAAGACATTAGCAGTTGCAAGGTTTCCAGAATTAACGACCGTGAAGTAAGTATAAACTCTTCTAGTATTAACTGGTTATTTCCAAAAATACATCAAATATTACACAAAAATTGCGAATCCATTAAGCGCCCTCACAAGGAAAGAAAACCCATTTGTTTTTGGAACACAACAGTAGGAATCATTCGAAATTTTAAAGAAAGTATTGTCTGAAAATCCAGTCTCACGTATTTAAAAATATGGAAGAAGAATAGAATTTTAAAAAAACATGCCAAGAAGAATATAGAAAAAATAAAATCCGAAAATCGGAATGTTTACAACAAGAAGAGAAAAAAAAATCGTACGGAGGTGCAAAGGCTCTAGAATACAAAAAGCTGATATGATAAAATATTTTTCTACTAACACCATTTAAATATCAGATGTAGATAGATATTATTTGAAGAAACTCGTTTAATTTAATTTTATGCAATGTTATTTCTTTTAATGTACTCGATATCGTCTTGTTTTATTTACATTTTCTATGTATGCTTATTTACATTTTATGCTGCTTTATATCAGTATTTTTACAATTCCTATATGATAAAGTGTTAAAAGAGAAATTGATTACATATTTTGCTCCATGTAGAATATTGAAAAGCTTCGAAATTCATTTTTTCCCTACTTTTCTGTTATTAGTTATTTTGAAAAGCATAAAATTTAATTAGTGAAGTTTTGCAAATCCTAGTATAGCTGGAGATCAGCTCTATTTGGAGGGGTCGACTCTGTAGGATTTTCCAGCTAATTATCAAAGTATTAAAGTATTTTCAAATTTTCTGTAAAATCAGTCCCTCAGTTACTAGATAGATGGCACGACGAATCAGCGTGATGTGATAGCTAGTGCAGCGCCCCCTATTTCTGAACAAAACTGAGCGACATTTTGTTCACGTTCATTTTCGGCACTCTTTCCGCTTCTTTTCTCCTCCGCATTTCCCTCCTTGAAGGTGAACTCCGAACTTCATCGCGCGTACCAACGCCCATCACCGATATCTTGTAAAATTATTCCAATATCTATTTGTCTCCGAAGAACTAGTTATTAGAAATAGATCAACTTTTTCATAGCAACTTTTGTAAATATATTTCCTTCATCTCTCCTTCTAACAAACGAAGTATAACAACTTCATGCATCATCATTCAATTGCTACGAAGTCATCATAAATCCGGTAGTGGAATTACTCTCCTGGACAAACCAGTCCTTTGCGTAAGAACAAACCAGTGTAATTTCGGGATGTACAATCTCCCACCCTTTCTACACACACACACATATCTATACATATATATATATATATATATATGTGTGTGTGTGTGTATAAATGTGTGTGTGTATAAATGTGTGTGTGTGTATAAATGTGTGTGTGTGTGTAAATGTGTGCGTGTGTAAGTATATAATTAAAATACTAACTGAATAACTGATAACCAAATAACTAAGTTGAATTAAAAATATTGTAAAGAGAAATAAAACTTAATAACATTTCTTACAGTTAGAAAGAAAACCTACATAAAATTATTTTAGATTACAGGAAAAGTAAAGGTAAAAAGGATTTTTTTAATCGGAAAAACCGAGGTAAAAAATTAAGCCGCAAAGCAATTAAAAAAGAATTAATACCAAAAAATACATGCTAAAATATTAATAAAATAAATTTTAATGCATGGTAACTAAAAGTGCAAACTTAGGTACAAACCTGAAAGACCCTAAAAACAAAGAAGAAATTTAACAAAAAAATGAAATATAATTATAAGTTCTGAATTTAGTTACTGATAGGTTGACAGGCTTAACATGACGTACGTTTCATACAGAGAATTGCTTTATAAAATTTCAAAAATTTAATAACATTGAAATCAAGTAGTTTAAGTGTTGCTTCATCTCGACTGCTGAAAAGGTACACAATTGATTGAAATTAAAATTAATTACTTTCATGTATTTACACATGCTTAATAAAGATACATATTTTCTAAAACATGTAAGATAATTAAAATGTAATCTTAATATTTCATTTTATGAGTCCATAAATTTTATACAATTTTCTTTTAGAAAACTTGAGTGGGTTTCTCTGCGCGCAAGGTATTTTGTACAAAAATGGTTCTAATGACTTGAAGCAAGTTTATGTATAAATACATCTTCTTTAATATGAACCTATTACAAATAAAATAAAGGCCTAAAATATTTTTTTTAAAAATTAAATATTTCAACCTTTTAAATATTTTAAAAAAATTAAATATTTCAACCTTTTAAATATTTTAAAAAAATTAAATATTTCAACCTTTTAAATATTTAAAAAAAATTTAACATTTCAACCTTTTAAATATTTAAAAAAAATTTAACATTTCAACCTTTTAAATATTTAAAAAAAATTTAACATTTCAACCATATAAATATTTAAAAAAGATTAATATTTTCCTTTTCAAAATATATATATGATACAAAATTTAGGTACAGTTTAAAAAGTGTATCAGCTTACCACAAATATAAAATTTTAAATGCTTAAGTATGGCAATTTTTGAAATATCTTACGCGTAAGTGAAAAAAAAAAAACTCAAATGGAGAAAAATGCTTTTAAAATTTTGATATTCAATCATAAAATTAAATTTTGAAACTTGCGTATTAAAATGCTCTAGGATGTTATAATTTTTCTTCTGTTTCCTCCGACAGCCCTTTTTTTAATCATTCATTTTGCTCTGAGAGCCTCAAAAATGGTTTCGCATTCCTTTTTTTAATGTTTGTATTCGAAGCTTACCATCTCCTGCTAATAATAATTCTACAATCCAAAATATTTTTGTGCCAGAATTCTCTAAAAATAATAGTAAGTATTTGTCGTTTATCATTGTAAATGTTAGTGATCAGATTTGAGGCAGTTCCTAAAAATGTTGGACCAGAAACAATTGACTTAGGTCAAAATTTCGAAAATAACACTTATAGACTTGTATTTTTGTTGTTAATTTTGCTAAATTTCTTACTAATCATTCCCAATGTTTAAAAAATTAATGTGGCTTATTAAGCAAAATAAACTGAAACACACGTTAAATTTGAAAATACATGGGAATGTCATATCTATTTAAATACTGATTATACAAAAAAAAAAATAAATAAATAAAATACAGTATAATTGATTGAATAACTTTTGAAGTTTTTTGAGTATAGACAATAGGTTGATATCAAAATGTTCACCATAATAAAGCAAATAACATATATTTAAATGTGAAGCTTAACATCCGTGAAAACCCTAAAACAAAATGCAAAATGACCAAATAACGATATAAGACACCAAATAAAAAATACATATATAAAATGAGAATTGCTCGAACAATGAAACCAATGAAAACGAAAAAAGAAAAAGACAAAAATTAATCAATCTGACTGGAAAAAAAAGTTAAAAACCTACATGGGATAATTGGCTTGCATGAACAAAATACTTAAGACTAACATAAGAGTTTTTTTCCCGCACTGTTAAAACCGAAAATATAGCAATACTCTCTATCAGAAAGAAAAAGAGTAAAAAGGCAAAAGACTTTTAAAGAACTTTAAAAATATGGAAAATTAGGATAAATAGAAAAATTAAAATTAAAATAAAAGAGAAAAAAGAAGTATTTCAAAATAGCGAATTGAGAAAAAAATGAAAATTAAAGTTAAAGGAAAAGAGAAGGAAATCAATATTAAGAGCATTAATTCTAATTATTATATTTTAAACTAGACTTCATAAAATTCAAATGAAATTCTACATCCAATCAAATATTCTTAACATGTCTAATTTAATGTATTAACCTTATCTAATTTGTAATGGCATTTTTGCTCTGTTTATGCAACTTTCTTTTAGCATTAATCTCTGATACAAGAATATGCAGATGCTTGTTTAGTTAGTTCTTCAGTGAATTTGGCTGCAATTATCTTCTTTTGCCTACAAAAATTGCTTTTTTTAAAAAAAAAATCATTTTTATTGTCTACACATGTTAATCAGTTGTGTATAAAATGTAAATAATAATATACTTTAATTGATAGCATTTAGTAAGTTTTTTTCATGTCTTTGCAATAATAAGATATTTTTATGAATTTTTTTATTGTAAGTTGCGTATTAATGCTTAAATAATGATATATATACGTGTGTGAACTAATGAGAGTTTATTTCATTACATTTAAAATGTTAAATGATTAAAAGGTCCTTTTACAAGAGTGCACTATGCAGAGATAAAGATACATAAAGTAAAGCAGGAAATACTTGTTGAATCCTTTAACTACTCTATGTTAATGGCACTAGCAATTTGGAAATATTTTTGTATGAGAGCGAATTAGTAAAAAATTATGAACTTCTGCTACTGATTATACAAATAAACAATTTAGCTATTGATATTATTTATTACCAATATAACGGACTGATACTAATTTAATATTTATTTAAGTACCATTTAAATACATTCAATTTAAATAATAAATTCAGGCTTAAAAAGATAAAAAATTGACCTTATTTTAAGATTTTCTTCTCTACCAAAGTGGATACCAAAAGAATCAATGATATAGAAAAAGCAATAATGTACTTTGGTAAGTTGTAAATATCCTTAAGCGCATTCTTCCGTTTTATAATTTCTTTACTTTTCTCCTGACATATACATTTAATTTTTTTTACCCAGCTTCTTTAAATAAAATGACAGCATAAGCCCTAAGAAACCTACCTCAACTCCTATGTTCTGATATTTCTCGAGACCTCATTTTCAAGGCAGCAGAATACTATTCTCATGGGGCATTCAACAAATCTAAGAAAAGGAAAGAAGATGATTGAGCAATCTATTTCTCATTAAATCAAAGAGAGTTTCTCTTGACTTCCTTTCTTTTCTACAACTACCGAATTCCTCAGCTCTTGAATAAGAAACTTTCCAGTCTTCTTTTTTTATCTGTATTAAAATGTCTTTCTTTTAAAAACTTGCAGATGATGCCAGTAATGGAGGTAGTAATAAGTTTTAGTCTGATAATTTAGAATTGGTGAAGTTTCTTAAATATTTTGATTGAATAAAAAAGGTTTTAATGTACAAGTTTACGTACATAGTGGCTGAAGATAACATATAATATGTAAAAATATTTTTGAAAGCTAATAGTTTTAAGAATACTTAAATGTAGTATTTTGTTAAGTCGTCTTATACTTAATGCAGTAGTTTGTCACTGATTTCGTAATTAATTAAAATTGATACATAATAGAAATGTAAAAGGGAATATTTAAAGTTGAGAGGGCTTAGTCATATTTTTGATCCGTGTATTCTTATACTTGAATACAAATAAAAATTATTTAGTCTTAGAATTTTGTTAAAAGTAGCATTATTAAGCTATTTTAAAAATTTATGTGCTAAACAAGTTTGTTTTTGAATTGTTTGTAAACATGGTTAAAACTTTTATAAATCAATGCCACATACAGCGTCTTACAACTCTTGGAATGGCAGATACTATAAATATTACTATTTCCTTATTTTACGTGGCTGTAAGTAAATTGAATCATTCTTAATAGTTTGTAGGTAGTTTTAGAGGAACTAATTTTTAATTTTATGAAGCTTATTATTTAACTTAATTAACATAGTAAATTTCCTTCTAAACTAATTTTTTTATTATTTGTTGCCTGGTTTCCCCTCAATATGTGATTTCTCATATTGAAGTTAGCCCAAATTTCCCATTGTACTTGAAGTTTTCTAATTAAAGAGGATTTTTTTAAGAAATATATCCCCTAACGTTAGATTTTGTTTCAAGCATTTGATGATAAAACATTTTTCGAGGTTATTTAAGCTACTGTGTGTGTTTACATCAAACGCCAGTTAAATCTGTTCAGTTTCAAAAATATAAAAAAAATCAAAAAGTAAAATTAATATTAAAAGCTATGAATTTTAAATACAAATACGAATAAAAAATAAATTATAATACACATTTTTTTATATATTTGGACCCTTCATATCACAAAAGACATAAATTAAAAATGGCACTCAGTTCTCACCGATATAACAGATAATATTCAAGATAATACATTAAAAAATGGCACAGCGGAAAGTTAATACTACTGATAATAATTTATAAGTTAATACTACTAATAAGTTATAAGTTAATACTACTGGATAGATAATAATAAATTATCTATCCAGTTATCCCGCTTTATTCGAAAAGGGGTAAATATTTTGAATCTTTGTAAGATAATTAACGGTGCTTATAAAAACGGGATTTTATTAAAAAAATACTGGTTTCTTTTCCATAACAGGGTTTTTTTATATTTCCTTAACTATAATCAGATTCGCGTGAAATTTTAAACATAAGTGGTTTTGATCATTGTCTACTTCTCTATAAAAAATAAGAATTCTGTATTGAGAAAATTGTTTTGAACGATACTGAATAAAGTTAATGAATTAAAACGTTGATATCATGAATTAGTTCCATTTGAGATATTAACAGTGACATCAATTTTATCGAGCTACGATAGGAATTGAGAACGTTATTAAGGGTGTCTTAAATTTTATGACAACATAAGATATCCTGAACTCAAAAACTTAAATTAACAATAAAATACTTTTAAGATGTAGAAAGCAAGTTGGTGCGGTCGTAAGTTCACACGGACTTAAGAGACAATAAAATGAGCCTCTTTTACAAAAATTCCAACTATACTGATAGATATACTTTCCATTTCTTGTTTATATTGTTTCGCTTACTTTTAATTTACTGATGAAAAATTATTACTATTTGTTACGTTACATTTAACCCGTTTCTGAAGTATTTCTGCCAGTACAGATTATCTTGGAAATCTTTCATGATTCTGATAGATGGACAAAGCGAGTTTAGTCCTTCCCAACTTCATTAGTATTTCATTGACAAAAGATGATCAAATTTAGTTATCTATATTGGAAAGATCATGAGTCTGTTTAAAGTACATTCATTCACAATAGGCTTTATTTTCATCTAAATTTATTCTAGAAAATTTATGTGAACCTGGAATTAATTTTACACAAAAGATTTTCAAAGTTACATTGCAGAATGAACCAACTGAAGTATAACGAACCAGTTTTATTTATATGAAAACGGTACAAATAATGTATTATAAATTCCATCCCTTATTATTATAAACATGCCCTTCAAATAATATATAATTTGTTTTTTTAAAAAAAGTAAGAAAAAAATATGAGTACATAGTAAGAAAAATAAGCCAGGTTAAACATGTTATATTATTTATTTTATTTAAACTATAAAAAACAGAAATGCATTGATGGGAAGTAGAATAAAAATTATTTTATAGTCTGTGAAAAGGTTACGGAATACGAATATCAGTTTGGAAAACTCCCAATACACTTAAAACCAAAATACATTACGCGACACTGAAAATGCAACACCAAGTTGGAGTGGCCAGAAAGTGATGAAACTTGACAAACAGAGAGAGATAACACAAACAATAAGGGATCTTCATTTCGAAATTAGATGAATAATACAGAGAGAAAACCGATTAGGCTCAGTAGATTGTAAATACACCTTGGACAGTGATACATGCAACAACACGTCTAGGTATAGAGACAATGAAAGTTCGGATGACTTGAGGAATGACTCTCCATTCCCAATCAACTATTTGGCATAATTCGTTTTGTGAATGCGGCAGTGGCAGGGTCTGCAAGTGGCATCCAATCATATTCCCAATGAGTTCAATTGGTGAGATATCAGAAGAGAATGGTGTCCAGAGAAGCATATGTACACCTTGCAAAACACGTTGGTAGTGCGCGGTTTCCTGCATTGGGACCCCGGAAAGTGGGAGAGTGTCACCGGCCAAAGCACATCATCCCCATATTGTTGGGTCGCCATAATATCCTGAATATGAACTAGAGGTGACCTGAAATCGCACGAAATTGTACCCTAAACCATAAGGCTGCGTTTTCGAATGGTGGGATGTTTCACAATTGATGCCGTCCACATCACTCGAGGCCGGTAGTATTACAGACGTTGGCATCTATGCTAGGGGGTCAATGGCAGTATTCTTAACGAACGCCATGAGTGCAGGCCCCTAACAACTAATCGACGGAAAATAGTTTGAGTCTATATAGAAATATGCTCAATGGTGTCTTGAATATGCTGCAAAATGGAGGGAGAAGGGGCTTCCACGTTGGCCACCGCTGATCGGCTGATGCGTAGATCCACGCATGCTGACGTCACTCTAGCTGCCCTAGCACCTCTCGAACTGACACATTTCCTTGTTTCATCTATCTTCGCCACAGCTGATGCACTGTAGATACGTCCAGATGAATGTCAGTTGAGATTTACCGTATGGACCAAACTACTTTTCTCAGTCTGATCACTACGCCCCTCGTAAAATCGTCTGCCTGCTAAAATTGTGCTTCGTTGACGACGGCCTGGCATTTTCTGCACACGTCCTCTGAGACAAGAACAAATTTCCTACAATGATTTCTCTAACAGAAATAATGGTTAGAAAATTGAACATTCTGCAGGTTCCTTCCCTGATATTTTCTTCAATGTGGACTGGAAAGCTGCACATCATTACATCATTCGCAAAACTAGGTACCTTTGCCTATTCTGAAATTTTTTATCATTTCTGGCCAAATGTGCAAAAAATACACTTGAGGATTAAGATTCCACCTGTTACCATTTCTAAAAAGTTAACGGATATAGTAAAGGACACTTCAAGACGATACAAAAGAAATAAAAAATAGTAATGCTTTATAAACATAAGATTATAGTTGATTTATTTCCTTTTTGAGAGGGAATAATAAGTACATGAAAATCAAATGGAAGTTATTTTTTCTTTTATCTCTTGAGACCCAATGTTCATTCTATTGGACATTTTTATCTCATATGTAGATAAAGAATTTACAGTTTTATATCCTATTCCATTATATTGGACAGTATAGTACTGTCATCTATTTAGCTAGACTTGAAACTATTTGACGGGATCCTAGTTCCATTAGCATTTAAAAATGGCGGACAAGAAGAAAGCAACAATTGAAAGTAATTTTATATATTTTTTTAATTAAAAATGGTTAATATACAGCTGTATATTTATTCAGTAACACATACTGCAACTAGATTAAGACCCAGTGTCCATTAAAATGGATTAGCCTAAAATTGTGTATTTTTTAATTTAAGAAAATTGCTCTATATACTATTTTTTATTACTTTTTAGATGATTTATCTCAAATTAGGGGGAAATTGCTCAAAGAATAGGATCTTGGATCTCAAGAGGTTAATAAAAGTCTACATTAGCAAGAAGAAAAACCATACATATAAGAACTAAAAAGTGAAATAAGGAGATAAATGACTTTCATTCAGTTTACACAATAAGATTAAAATTTAATGAATTTTAGAATTTCAGGAATCAAAAATAACGATACATTTTTAAACCTTAAATAGACAAAAATATTACAATTACAAAACATGATATATTTTTATTAATTACAATTTTTAGACCAAAATAGCACGTGTAAAGTTTGGAATATATGTAGTAAGACAAATATGTTCTACTGTCTTTATCATCTTATTCTATTTATTATTCATTAATATTTGTTTTAAGAGATTATAAATTCAGAGAATGTGGTAAACATCTCGCTGTCATTATCTTGTTATGAACTACAACTAATTACACGCAACCTCGCAATCAGGATTACATTTAATGGATTCCTACACATTCTTTGCAGATGCTTCCAAATGACTTAACTAATAACTACTAAAATGCATGCAAAAGGTGAAGTTTTCATATTAAACTACTTAAAGCTCACCAAAGGGATATTTATCCTTCCGAAGGTTAATAACGTTAACAATGTATCAGAAGATATCTTAAAACTCTCATTTATAGTTTGGATAAATGAGCTTCTAATTAGATATAGTTAAACTATCATTTAGATATGAAAGATCTAGTTTAATTTACATTTAGAAATGACAGATTTAT
>BMAW01025739.1:300702-314261 GCA_019974015.1 Nephila pilipes
AACTTTAACAATTCAATCTATAAGTGTAATGTAAGTCTTACAGTGCAATACAATTATTTTTACGGTCCTTCGGTTATTTTTAGCACAAAATTTTACTCAAAATAGTATCATAATAATAATAATAATGAAATGATGTTTTTACAAAGTTAAAATACTGTAAATATTAAACACATAGTTAACAGGAAATATATATATTGATTAAGATTATATATTTTACCCGTATCCCCTAGAAAATGTATAACATCATTTGAATACTTATTGAATACAAATTAATTCACATGTAAATATAATAATTTCAAATCAAATTATTAAACTTTGTTTAAGCTTAGAATATAAGTTAGTAAACCGTTTGGTAAATGTTACGCAATTCATTAATTATCAATCTTTGCAATTCTATGGATGAGTGGAGAATAGTCCAAGCTACGTAATCACCCATTACTCTGTGAAATCCTTAACTTCAAATGCGATTCTTGATTTTATAAGAGATTAAACATTTTAAAATAATTTCCTGAATATGTATAAATTAGGTAAAATTTTTAATTGACTTATTATAAATATCTGGCGATTTTCATTATAATTTTCATGTAAAAATATTTTGACAAAAACAATGCACAAAAAATTAAAAAAACGAAATATTCCTTTAAGAAAAATGTTTGTATAAGATAATATTTTAAGCAGCTCTGAAATATATATAAGAATTATGATGTAATTTACACATTTAATATTTTCTACTCAAATTTTAGGCATTTCTATCTTGAATTTTTGCATTTGAAAGAATTTAGGAACTCTTATAGATATTTAGACATAAAGATACGTTTTCGATTCGCAATAAGTAAGAAGTTTCTCAGTTATATTAGATTTATTATGAGTGCTCTTGTGTGCATCTGATGTGTACAATAACAACAGAAAAAATTAGGTAATATATAACAAAAAGCAGCGGTTACTTTAGATCTTAAATATGATTAAGCTACAACAGTTACCATTCCGAAAGTCCCTGATTCTGTAGAGTTTACCACTTTGTTCGTGTGACATTACACGTTTTACAAACTTTTTCTGACGCAGGGTAAATGACATGGCTATACGTAAAAACAGGGAGTGTTATCAGAACACATAGGCGAAAAACTGAAAAAATGCATATTCTACAATTTAGTTTTACGCTTACAGGTAATTTCTATAAAGCTGAATTACTCACAAAATTGAATAAAAAAAACTATTGTTTGATACTGATATATGGAAAAACATCACACACTTCCTATAAATAAATTTGCTTAAGGGTGCTTGACATAGGGGGAAATTAATCGGCAAATTTAAGACTCATCGTTTTTGTGACATATACCTTTTTAAAATTGTTAGTAGAGTTTAGATTTTTTTATGAGCCTAAAAGTGATATTTTAATCATTTTATAAAAGTATAAAAGGAATTTTTTTGTCATTTTTTCCCTTATTAATTGAATATGGACATACATTTTGAAACATATAATTTTTTATGATTAGCATTTCTTAAATATACAAATTATTTAACATCTTGTATATAAAAGGATGAACAAAAAATAGTGAAACAACTTTTTTAATGATATTACAGTAAATTTTTATTGAAAATTATAGAACTTTGTAATTTTTGACACATTATTCAATTTTTCTATTTTTCATATAAATAATTATTTCTTATGATTTAAATATTATGAAGAGACAAAATGTTTTTGGTTCTCTATATGTATTGGTAGCCATTGTAAAAGTATATCAAATTTGGAAACAAATACAACAGTTGTTTTTTTTTGAATGGTACCTAAATTTAAATATATCTCAAAATTCATGTCTATATTGAACTAAGAAGGAAAAAACTCATTGACTAGTTCTTCATAGTTCTGTAAGAAAATTAAAATATCCTTATTTGGCACACAAAATAACTAATCTCTATTTATAATCTCAAAAGATATATGTTCACAAAAATAAGGAATCTTAAATACTGTATTTATTATTCCTCGCACTTGCTAGTACCTTTAAAGATAATTACTGGTTTTGGTGGCAACAAACCTTATCGATAGTATTTAAGGTATATATCTTACACAGCCATTAAGAGTATCAGACTACATTTTATATTCTTAAATATCTTATTTTATGAAACCCCATGTCACTTATAGCCAAAGTAAACAAGATCACAAATATACAAATAATTTTAAAAAATGAAATTAATGAAGCTGTTTGATCGCGGGGTTTCATTCAAATATTTTAACGTAATGAGGTATTAAGAAATCGAGAGAACATATGTTATTTTTAAAATTTAAACTTTATTGGAGTATTTTCTGTTGTTTGCTGCTTATTTATCATAATATTATTTGTATTTTTAAAGATAATTATTTAATTATTAAACTGACATTCGAACAATCTTTCAGTCATAGAATTATTTTATACTTTCTTACACTTGACACAAATCTATTTAATACGTCGAAAGGTATTCAACAGATTCAAAATCTAGAAAAACTATTATGAAATCTTCAAAGTGTCAGAATATGGTCAAATGCTGGAAAGTCTTTCAAATAGTACTGCAATGAGTGGTCGAGGTTTAATTGGAGGAATTACAATCATATATCTTTCGAGTTTTATGATCCTTGTTTGCGCATATTCCATACATATTTTATCGTCTGCGAACTAGAGTTCAAGTAACCTACTTTTAAGTTTTAATGCTATTTTTCTAGAATCTTAACCTCTTAGAAACGTTCTTTTTAACCCCTGATTAATTTTTTTTTATTAATCGATAGTTTTTGTACTTGATCGAATAATTATTTTTTATTTTTAACTATTCATAATTTTATATTCGTCATTATTATTGTTCCTGTCACTCTCTTCGATTTTTAATAAATATTTAGATTTTCCAAGAATAGTTTCTTTCAACGAATGCATGAATACATTTCTTCCACAAAATAATCCATAATCGGTTTCATGATAAAATAATCTGTTAACTCAGCAATTCCTGCATTCTCATCTTTTTTTTTTTTTTTTTTTTTTTTTGCATTCTTCGCTTTCTTTCTGATTTATTTACATTGATAAAAATTACTTCTTTTTTCATTCTTCATATATTTAAGTTATTTCAACATTAACAACAAAATATCCTCGATAAGGATATTTAGGATATGGATGCAATGTATAAAAATGCGCAAAGATCTTGAGGTAGATGGGTTTTCGAATCAACAAATGTATATATTTGAGTAAGCAGGATTAGTTAAAAGCAAATTTTTCAATTATGTGGGAGGATAAGAATATTTCACAATCGTAACTTGATTCTTAAAAATTGAAAAACATTTAAGCTATAGATCTGTAAAAATTGAAAATAAATACAGAAAAATTATATTAGAAACGTAGCTACTAGATAATTTAAAATTCAAATGTTAAATGTTTTTAATTACTAGATAATTTAAATGATCTATAAATAATATTATGGGTTAAACATAAAATTACTACTTTCATGAACATAACACCTAACACTACTTAAGAGACATAAGATATTTTACATCTGATTAGGTATTGTGTGTAGTAACTAATTTTGGGGTGTTGAGTTTAGAGAAGAATTCAGATTTTCTCCTTCACGTCACATTTTCTAGATATAAATGAGTGATTTAAGCGAAGTTACTTTTCAGGTAGATTATAAATTATTAGAAATGCAGCGAGAGTGCGCCATGCCACCAGAGGACGTTGAATTCCATTCTCCTTCGATTATAAAACATATAAGCAGAGCTAGATAGTGTGTATTTCATCTGTTGAAGAGAAGCGCTTTTTAACTACAGATGTCATTACGTTGACGTCGAAGACAACATGAACAGCTATCAGAGTTCTCGAGGGCTCGAGATTAGCTCACCACCTAGGCCGTTCTGACTTTACAGTGAGCAGGTTTTAAGACCAGTAGACAAGAGAGCGGTCTGTTTCACGGCGATCAGGCTCAGGACGCCATTTGTAGACCATTAGTTGAGAAGACCATTACATCATCCGATACGCTGGCATAGCGCCAACTGTCTCATTACCCACCATCCATTCACCGACAGCATTTTTACTAGGGGCCTCTGTGTCAGTCCGTACCATCACAAGGCGGCAGACTGAAGAGCAACTGATATCGTGGCAGCCATTACGTTTACTGCCATTAAAACCCACTAGCCGTTACTTCCGTTTGGAGTGGTGTCACTTTCGAAGGGATTGGACTGCAACAGAATGGAATCAGGTCTTTGCTAGCGACGAAATCAGATTCAATTTGAGAAATGATGACAATCGTGTACGCGCTTGGATGCCCTGTGGTGAACATCTCAATCCTACCTTCGCTGTACAGCGGCATACCGTTCCCACAACCGGTGTGATGGTATGGGGTGCCATCGCATACGACACACGGTCCTTCCTAATATTGATCCACGGCACCATGATAGTCCAGAGTTACGGTCGAGACATTTTTCAGCCACATGTGTTGCCACTCATGGCAGGGTTTCCAGGACCTACTCATCAACATGACAATGCTCTCCCGCACACACCAAGAATTTCGCAAGACTGCCTCTACATTTTCACCCTTCCCTGGTTGCTCGATCCCCAGATTTGTCACCAATGGAGCATATCTGGGATCACATAGGGTGGCAAGTTGGATAGCCTACGAGTTTGGTAGAATTAAAGGCCCATTTATAACAACTGTTGGAACTAAATTTTGCAAGACATCATACCCGGCCATATCACATCATGCATTAATGACAGAAGTGGCCCTACATGATTCTAAAACCTCCATTCATTTGTAAATTTTCATACAATAAACGATCATTTTACTTTGATTTTGTAATCATTTTCTTACATCAACGTTGTATTACGTGTGTAAAATTCAGTTTAATTTTGAATCTTTCATGGTGTGCAAACGTTTATGATACTGTGTTTATATATAAATATTTACATTGCTGCTTATACTTTTAATTAATACTTTTAATTAAAAATATAATACAACACAAAATCTGCAATATTTATGTGAACAAAGTCTAATATTAATTTACTTTGGCTATAAAAAATGTTGAATTTTTTCTTTTGTGTGCTATGACACGAGTCTCCCTGAAAAGAGCGAACCATCATTATAGGATCCCAGCTGCCTTGGTCTCGAGGCTCAATGATAAGGAAATCTTGGAAGCGGTAAACAATTAACACATTTCTTGGCTCCCCAATTGTTGGGAAAATGTCTAGATGCGAGAGCAAAAAGAGAATTTTCAATGACTTCTTATACCTAAAATTTTTCTAATTGTACATTCATTTTATGAAGCACAATAATATTCTGTTACCCCAAAATCCGTAAACAATAGTTTTCTCACCCAAGCGTAAGCTTATTAACTGAGCGGTTCCACGTCCTTTTTCGCCTAAGGGGGAATTTCCTCTTCTACCTCCCTTTTGTGGGGTTCTTCATGATCTCACCCAACATTTAAGCTTGGAGATCAATGGCAACGGAACTATTTAAAAGCAGACTCGAAGATAAAGCATTGGTATTTGCGTTAAAGACCGTTACAGACGGTATAAGTGCTCCCTTCCTAGCTACAAGGAAGTTCCAACAACTTCCCAATGATAAAATGAAATCCTTTCCCTTGACATCCTAAATACACATGAAATTTTTTTTATGGATGCCTGTCTTTCTGATTCATCGGTTATAGATCAATTTATGGCATTGAAAAAAGAACTTGAAGAATTAATCCTATGAGGTGACATGAGCTTTGTAAGTGGGGCTCATTTTTGAATGAGGAAACTGACGTCTACCTCTTGCAACAGCTGCCCCTTCAACCAATGAAAAACTAGAAAAACTCTAGGAATGATGTGTAATACTTGTGATGATAATTTCGAACTTGATATTTTTTCTAGTTCCAGACCTAATTTTACCAAAAATGATGTCATTTTTCAAATCGTTAGAATCTTCAATCCTCTCGGGCTCTTTGGTGCAGTAATTGCCAATTTATGCAACGTCTGTGGATGCTTCAGATCTATTGGAGCCAGAATTTGGCTCTAGACATAGCTAAGGAATGATGTTCATTTATCACGTGTCTTATCTCTTGCTCGGGTCGAATTTGAATGCAGATTGGAACATTTCTAATACCTTAAGTCCAGTGGTTGTGCCTTATTTTCGAGATCAAACGTCATCTTCCAACAAGAGAATGCAAGACCACACGTTGCACGTAGTATTCTGAACTTCTATGATACACAAGGTATTCGATTGTTGACCTGACCTGCACGATCACCATATCTGTCACCCATTGAAAACATCTGATCATGGGTTGTTGAAAGACTGGTTTATTGTCTCTCTCCAGCTAATAAGGTTTATGAAATGTGGCACAGACTTGAAACAGTATGGAATGAGTTTTCTGTTATCCAAGCCTAGTTTGTCTCCATGCCTAACCATGTAAAGGCCATTTTAGCTATCGGGGGGGTACCTGTTTCTACTAATTTCGCAACCTTGTAAACACCAAAACTGCCAAAACAAAATTTAATAACTTTGTCTTAATGTCATACTGTTTAAGTACAATAACTAAATACCTTTTTTTGTATTTGCTTTCCTTCATGGCATTACAAATTTAATGGCCAACAGTTTAAACAAGCTCACTAAAGTCTATGAGTGATCGCACATCTGTTCTAGTAGCAATTCCGTAGACCTTATTTCTAGAGGGGTGGATGTCAGTATTCTTGGAGACAGCAAACTTTGTACCAGACTTTTTCAAGGTCCTGACTCTTCGAACTCATTGAACTCTTAAGCTAATTTGAATGTAGTTGCTAAATACTTCTGCCTTATTTGACAGTATCCTTAATGTAATAAATAATTATCAAAAACTAGTCCATGTTATAAGTTTACTTTTCATGTTCATAAATAAATGTAGGAAGAAATTTGAAGCTCTACGTAACAAAGATAGAAAAAAGACTTAAAAATACATTATTAAGGATGTTCAGGCAAAGAAATTTTCTACTGATACCGCCTATTGAAAAAGGGTAACTTAATTCCTAATTCGTACGGAGTCTTTCTCCCTTTCTAGATTAACGAGGAATTCTAAGGGTGAAGCTCTTCCCTACGACAGCAAATATTAGATACTTTTGCTAGCCAGGGACAAGGTCACCGATATGATATTTTAAAATTATCTTAAGATACTTTTATACTCAGGGTCTCGAGCCTTGTATCATATTAGACAAAAGTTTTGGCCACTGAATGGGCGAAATCTATGCACGAAGATTGTGTATAGCTGTGTAACGTGATTTAATTCGAATCCTAAGCCATTGAAACAGGGGGATTTACCTAAAGATAATATATAAATCCAAACTTTGTATTCAACTCTGTTGGCATATAATTTGTTGGGCTATTCGAATCAAAAAAATGTTACGTAAGAAGAATCTTCCCAAGAAAATATAAGGCTGTATAATTATCTGTCTGTCTATTATGATTATGCATCTTGAGTTAGTAACGAATCTCTATTCCGAAGCTCTCATAACAGCTTTAAACAGATTTATGAAAAATTCAAAGTAATGTTTTTTATCAATTTCGTTCTTCTATAAATCTTCGTGAACAGTAACTGTGAATTATTGAAACTTTAATCCGAATTTACCAAGTTTAGCTATAACAATCAGTTATACTACATATTATTGTTTTAATCTATTTCTCATACTAACATTTCAATATTTTACTTTTAGCCTTCATTTATTTTGAAAATTACCTCTCACGAAAAATTACGATGACTGTCTTTTGGAACAGAAATTCGATAATTTAAGGAAAAGAGAATTTATTTAAAGGACATAAGCTATTTATTTAAAAGTGAAATTTCAATAATATTTGCATGTGATAAAGTAACTGAAATCTTTCATTAACAATAATTCATACAAAAATTGAATAATTCATGGAATATTTTTACATCTTAAAAGGTTCTTAATGAAATTAATAAAAATTATTTTATAAAAACTCAGAGAAATTTCTAAATATGCATATAAATAGTAAATATTAGCATTTAAATAACTATTAATATCTATCAACCATAACGTCTATTTAAGTTTGCATCAGTTTCAAAGATATTCTTTTCAGTACATTTTAATACAGTAGATTGTAAAGATCGTACTCTCAGAAAAATAAAAACTTTATAATTATTCTTCATTGCTTCATAGCGCTTTGGAAACTCTCGCATAATGTTTCTTATCATTGAAAAATCAATAATTTGAAATCCTAAATTTTAGCGATAACAATTAATAGTAACAGTTAACAACAGTTAATGGTAATATAATTCTACACACTAATAACAATCTAATTATTATAGCATTGTTTTTTTATTAAAAAAAATGTAATGTATTTCGAATACGCAGTACGAGAATTTAAAACAACAATATTTAGGTACTGAGATTGAATATTTTAAGAATTATTAAGAACATTGAACAGATACACATTTTAAAAAGAAATATGTAACTCATAAATTTATTCATGAACATCAAACTAATTTCACTCTTTTTAAAATTTTATTACATCTAAACAATAAATATTGAATATTTCTACTTCCTCATGAAATTAAACTTATTTCTACAAACGATCTGTGATCTGAAATCGCAGAAAATTTCTGAGTAACCTTATTGCCCTTAAATAAAAGCACCACCATAATTCCGAAAAGTTGTAGACAACCTTTTACGACTTTTCGTTCCATGCAACATTCCTTCTCCTTTTAAAGTACTAAAACCATACTGGAGAATTAACTTATTTAACATTATTACCCACACTAGGCTAGGTTACAAAAATTCATTTTGCAATTTTATTCGACTAGGAAAGCTCATTATTTCCGATTTCCTGCCGCTATGGCCTGATAAGCTCATTAAACCTAAAACCAATCACTCTAACCAATGTTGTGTAGGTGGTGTGATCTTCCAGGTGTCGTTCTATTAAATGCAGGAACTTACAAACTAGAAAGTAGGTCTTTTGATGTGGTATAATTAGATTAATTCCTTTCAACTTATGAATGTGTAACCTGAGCGAATGAAGCTACAATACATATGAAAGCTTTAAGATGTGCTCTTTATGCATGCAGATTTACATTTTTAATGAAAACCTCACAACTTCTAACACTTTTGCTTGCATAAACTCATAACTTCAAATTTTGAGTTGTGAAGGGAAAAGCTTAGTTGCAAAAATTCTTTAATCCCCGATGTTTGTAAGATACCATGAGTAAAAAGGAATTTACAATAACTTTCACAACAAATTTACTCATATGACACAGATTCTAATACATCATTATTAATTCACATATTAGTAATCATAGAAACATATAAGAATTTAATTTCTATATTTCCATTCAACAATAATTTTTTTTCAACATTGATTTTCTAAATCGATTCAAGGTCGAAATATATTTAATGCATAATAGTGAATATAAACACACTTATTTTTAGTTAACAAAAAAATCCGAATACTTATTTTTCAATAAACAAAATAAGAAATAAATTGTGCCGATAATATTAAAACCTGAAATATGTCAGAATCTTTCACCTCAGATTTTCATTTTCACTGCAACTTACTGAAAATTTACATGAGTTTTACAGAATGTGTATATGAAAAAAGGGTTGACAATTATTTTGGAATTAGAAGTCGTCTAAAAACAGGTTAGTTTTTATTCTATGAAGAAAATAAAAAATAAAGAAAAACTAAAAGAACAATTTCTTTATTTGAAAAGAAATAAATGCTTGATTATCTTATTTCTCTTTCTTAGATTTATTTAATAACCATGAGAATAGCCAGAATAGATTCCTTCTTGTTGGAATTTCTCCAAAATTTACATGAAAGCTATATTTTATATCAGACAAGAAACAACAAATTCATTCCCAAATATTCTCAAGATTCATTAGCAAGTATTATGAAATTAAAAGCCTACTAAAAAAACGACTCATTATCTGTTTTATGAGAAAAATAAATGAATAACAATGAACTGAAGAAATGGTATTTTGATTTGAAGAGAATTAAATTACTCAATCTTCTTTTTTATTCATTTCCTTAACTTTTTTAAATGTCCCGAAGATTCCGGTAAACGCCGATCTAGATCTGTGGTTCCCGAAGTAGTCCTTACGGACCCCCAGGGGTCCCCAATATTATTCAGGGGGTCCGCGGAAAATTAAAATTGATTTAAGGGACCCTGAAATAAATCAGGGGATCCGCGTAAGGTTTAATACGAAATAATAAAATAATTGTGATCCATTTTTATTATTATGGAAATTTAAGTAAATAAAAATAAATAAAATAGTAGCGGTTCTTACATCCAGAGTAAAATATTTTACTCAGATGTTAAAAATACAGTATGTTACTTTACTGAGCGTTATATAATGCCTTTTGTGAATAAACTTTAACAAAACTTATTTCCACTGATTTGTCACTTGTAGTAACAATGGTGTGTTTTCCTAGTTTAAATGTTATTATTAAAACTTAGTTATTGATATAGTGGATAGAAATTTAATAGGATGCAGCGAGTGAATAAATATAGGTTTATGGCGCAAAAGCTGAATTCAACCCTTCTCTATTGACAGAAAACGAGTATTGCTACATTTCTCCCTTTTCAGAAAGAAGCAGATACCATCAGTAATCTGGTACGGCTGTTTATAATAAATCTTCTTGAAAATTTAGGCTTTTTCTTTGGGATTTTGGTTCATTTGGATCAAGATAAGGATTTAACCTCCCGACGCTGACGACAACTTTTTAACTTCTAGATCTACGATTCGCTTTCATACTTTCTACTTCATACTATAAATTATTACCAAGTTATTCGATATGTAATATTATTACACAGTAAATTAAGTTTTAAGAGCTTCTTGAACAATCTAACTTTTCGTACAGGTGTAAACACCCAAACTAAATCCTCTATGTTATAGATAACTGGTTATGATCATTTCAATATTTATCATTTGCCTGAGCCTCTAGAATGTAAAGTTTTGCCAATTGTCTAACTTCTTTAGTCTTGGTGAAAAGACTAAATCTCAGAAAGAATAAAGTAATTCTCAGGCATTTCTGGATTGTTTTGGATAATTACGTCCACAGGAGTCTGGAAATCTCTTCCAGGAATAAGAAAAAATTGACTGAATCCAGGCGTATCTTGTTTTGCTAAATTATAAGTGAAGGATAGAATAGCATCCCGATTTCTTTGTTTGTTGATCTAAATTATTCCATATATTCTAGTATTTTTTCACATTCAGATTAAGCTTCAAAGTATTTTCTAATCAGCTGATTTCAAAAATAGAATTATTCACAATCATTGATTTCATTTACTTTTAAACATAATTAGAAGATCATTAAGCTTTATATACAAAAAATGATTCACTGTACCCCAAAATTTTAAAATTATACTTGCAATTCTAAATCAAATTCAACACAATCCTACCACGAAAGTCAAGTAAGTATTGTAATGACAAGAATTTTCTGTTCTCTTCCTCCCGCTAATCTTAAGAATGTCATTCCTGAGAAATTATAAGAAAGTCATGTTACTCTTTCCTACATTCCATTCGAGGAAGTGGTAAGAAAACAGTGGCATTAACCCCAGAAGTTTTCTTGCATTATATTGCTTTATCTCCCTTTTCCATTTTAGATGAAAGAAGAAAGATCATAACACCAGGACGTTGCCAAAGTCGTGGAGTTGTTTGAACGTCATTCTCCCTCAGTCATTGGAACTCATGTTTTTTTACTTGATCTCCAGTTTTTCCTTTTCACTATCGCTTATGAAAATATTTTCCTCCGCCTACTTACCTCGAAAAGATGGAATTTTGGAAAGTCTAAATTACAGTATAAAAGTGAAGAGGTCGAAAAATACATTAACTCTTACTTCTTTTCATTTATATGTTAATGAAATCTCAAACTAGTATAAGAAATCAACAAGGAAACAAATTTTTTGTCTTCTGTTCAGAAATATAAAGTCTCTCTTTAGCATAAAAAATTGTGTCTTTCCTCATTTTGTTTCGTTTAGCTCCGATCAAATTTTGAACTTAAAACATAATGTATGTAAACATATTTATTTTGTTTTTACGAAGTCTTTTGTTTGAACTTTTTGTTATACGATTTAAAAGAACTTTAAAGGTCTCTTTGACTTTATTTAAAATACATTAATAATATTTTTTTACTGAAACTTGTATTACCCTCCACTGTACATCAGTTTGGTACACACACACACACACACAAATCTCTTCTTCAATTTTTTACCCACTTCCATTTAAGCTAGAACCTTGACATTTTGCAAACGATCTTCTCTTGGATAAAAAATGTAATATTCATTATAAAACATTTTTTTAAAAACAATAATTGTTAAAATTGTGGAGTTGCACCACTTCTAAACGACTTTTGTGCCATAAAATTTAGTGGAATATAACTAACTCTAAAAGTCAATAAACTATGTAAATACACACAAGTCAATTCAAATTCTACTATTTATTTATCAATTACTGTAATATAAAATCTAAGGATTTTCCTCTCTCTCTGGGGTTTTGGTTATAACATGCCAATTCCAGATATTATTGAAATAATACGCTCTTTCCAAAATCTTTCCATTTGAGGTTGCTTTGATATGGCAAATCCTTTACGATAGTTATCACCAGTAACAATTCTTAGTATTATTTATGCTGAAGTTAGACTCTTAGTAGTTGCTGAAACTATGCTCAGAGTTAACCACACTCTTCCTCTATCCTCTAAATTTCCCTTTACTTATATGTCATAATATCTGATTCACTTCACGTTATTTCCACCTGAGTCTAATTAACATAATCAAATTTTCATTTTGGTTGGGAAGAAATTGCCATTCCATGCAGTCAATCTTAAAAAAGTCCCAAAGGTTAGTAAAGAGAAAACTACGAATAGCCCAATGTCACAAAATGTTTTTGAAAATACATTTAAAAAAAATAGAGAAAAACATAAAGGTTTTAAACCAACACTTCTATATGCTACAAGAATAAAAAAAAAAAGAATTAAAAATTAAAAAATAACTTTTCTTCGGCCAGAAGGAAATTAAATGGAAATAATCTGAAAATGACAGTTTATTATCATCAAAAAAAAAAAAAAAAAAATTCTGATTCAGTTGAAAACTAAAATGCTGGCACTCCAATTGTTTCTATAACTTATGATGATGCACAACAACTTAGTTGTTAGTCAAAAACATTCAACTGGGACGGAAAACTTCTCTTTTTTTTATTTATAATGAAAATAAATTGTTATTTTCAGCGACTTTTTATTTAATCGCTTACTGGTTAAAGGAAAATTATTATTTTCATTTTGCATTTTAGTTCTTTTTTACTCTTTTGCCACATAGAAATATTGATTTAAAAAGTGATATATTTATTAATACATCACAAATTAAAATAACAATATTACTGCAAAAGTAATTTTAATTATTATAAATCTGATTGGATTCAAAACATTCTTTTAGATTTAGAACTAAAGAAATACAAATGCAAGAAGTGCTTAACATTGTAATGATATTCTATACTTCCAATTAGTATGATCTTAATTAACTTTGCAGGTGTGATGAAATTAGTTTTGGACTTGAATAAATTGTGTCTACGTTTTACTGATCAACTTTATACTGA
>BMAW01025752.1:0-27010 GCA_019974015.1 Nephila pilipes
ATATATATATATATAATATATATATATATATAATTCCCTCTAGATTTAAAATAAATTTCAATCATCGATAAAACAACAATTATAGACTTTTCCTCCATCGACAAAAATCTATTTCTATGTTTATTATTCATTGAATAATATTATGTGAATTAGCTTGTTGAGTGAACATTTAGATATATTAACTAGTTTCTCTTAATACGCGCTTTTCTATGACTCTTTTTTCATTCGTTTTATTCCTTAATCAAGTAAACTGTGTGTGTGTGCGTGTGCATGTGCGTGTGTGTGATATTGAATAATTTAATAAAAACTTTTAAATGCAGATTTACCACGAATATTGTTTAGAAATATTATTTCATTGGATTCGCTAAAGAAAATATTTTGTAAATAATTTGAATAAATTATTTTAAAAATTTCTCTAAATAAATCTTTCATATTTATAGAGATGTTGCTTCAAAGTAAGATATTTGGAAGTTAATTATTTTTATATTTGTTAATTATTTGCTTTAATTTGTATATTAATGTATGCATTTCTTCATACAGCTAACATAATATGCCATGCTCCAAAGTTTCCTCAAGAACATCTCCTTATTTTATTTTTCTCTTACGAAATGAACATTAGAAGATTTTTCTGAGTTTAATAGTTATATCTTTTGTAATAAACTGAGAAGAAACAATATTAATTACATATTGACGTACAAACAATATTAATTACACACACACACACACACATATATATATATATATATATATAAAAGAAATAAATTCACACTTCAGATCTTCCTCATTTTTAACATGCTCATGTCAATCCTACAGCATTTCAGAAGTTAATAAATTAAATTTTAGTAACCATTAGATAAGCGATAATTCACATGTAAAATAATTCGAAAAATGTTTGTCAAAACAATAAGTCTGATGAGAATAGTGCTGTTTAAGACTAAGCAGCTTTTTCCAAAAATGGTCTAAGTGAAATAATGCTACAATTTCACATGAAAATGTGTGTGTGAATACAAAATGAGTGAATTTAAAATCTTTATTTTGAACAATTATATGGTTGAAATACATTGCTGATATTGCTAATCTATCTTTTGTGTCAAAGAATGGGATATTTTTTTGCAGAACATGTTTAACAATGCGAAAAATATTTATTCTCGTTAATTATAAACCCGGTGATCCAATTAAAAAAACTTTGCAATTATTTCTCTAAATTCTAGTAAGCTATTTTGTTAAATATTATACCAGCAAATTAAAATTAGCAAATTTGCTATTTTCTTAGTTTGCGTTAAAATAAAAAAAAAGTCAGCTTATTTCTCCAAAGCAGCAGGAAGAGCATTTTGATAAATTGAACACATCTCTTCCTTGAGTTACCCACCGGTACTGTATGGGTAATGAACTTACATTTTGACTGTAGATGATTACGGGTTAATAACAAAAAGGTAGGTAAAACAAAGTTAATGAAGGGGGGAAGGTATCATTTACGAAAACTGAAATTAGCAATGGAGTAACTGAAAAAAGGGAATTCAGAGAGGAATGCCTTTATATCGCATATTACACAATCGATTGATAAGGATATGTCTTTCTCGAAATCTTTTCTCGCGTACTAATTTTTGACGAAGATTTATTCCCATTTTTACTGCTCTTCGCGAATATTTCTCAGATAACTCATATTTCAATCAAATTTCTTATCTTTTTATCCATTATATAGATATATAATAACGTCTATCATGAATAATGAACTTAACTTACATATTAAATATTTATTTTATAAAAGGTCAAGAATTTTTCTTTAGCTGGAAAGTTTCATATGTAAGAGAGAGAGAACCACATCTAAAAAAATACTACATCAGTACTTGTATATAAGCTGAACTTCATTGAAATAAAATAATTTTTGTACGACTGTCTTAAAAATGAGGCCTCGTGTATTGGTTCAGAAAATAAATTGCGTTCAAAATTATCATATGCAAGCCCTTTGTTTTTAACGATTTATCATGCCCTTTTATCATGCCCTTTGTTTTTAACGATTTATTTATTAACTCATAGAGAAATGCATTTATTTTTGAACTAAGATTTTATTTCAGAAAAAAGATTTTAAATTCACTCATTTGAATTTTATTTGCAAACTAATTTATTTTTGAAATTATTCTCAAATATCTTTAACGTAAAGGAAAATTTAGTGAATTACCATAAATCTATGATACTAATTTATTTTTCGTCAACTACAGCACACTATCAACTCTAGGTATATTTTGGAAATATTATGAAACGATTAAAATACAGAAGAAAATATTTGATAAAAGATTTTTCTATGTTTCTGAAGTTACTTTTTTCCAAGATCGATTAGAGCTGAAAACAAAATTAAATGAACATATCTTTGTATGAAAAGGGGTAAAAAAAAGCTCTGAATAAATGTGTATCTATTATTTTATCAAATAGTCACAAATTTTTTCATTTAATAATTTTAAATATGAATTCAATGAACAAAAGATTGTATCAAATAGCTTTTTCCTATAGCATAAATTTTAATGTTTGAGTTTTGTTTATCTATGCGTAAGTCGATTCTTCTTTTTATAGATTTAGTGCCGAATAAAGGCTCTTGTCCTCCTGAAAAGTTTTATAAAATGACAGGCGCTTACGAAATACTAGTGGCTGGTCCTTTATGCAGATATGCTGAGGATATGATACCAACAATGAGAGTTTTAGCAGTTGGCAATGAAAAAGTACGACGTACGATTGGACAACCGGTAAGAGCTTTGCTTTAATAAAAGTATAGAAAAACTTATAATGTATTGTATTTTTATTATGTATATATGTATGTATGTATACAAACACAACGCTCATAGGATATTTTCTCATATTATAAAAGTCCATGTCCGATTAAAAAATCTGAGCTTTTATTGTTTGAATAGATAACCAATTATGTATATAATTCCGTTGTTTATTTAATTCCTATTTTTTAAAGTTGAAATGTGTAGTAATTAAAATCTTTTTAATTAACTCATGTGAATTGCAATTTATTTAGGCTCACATTGATGCAAAATAATGTGGATAAAGGATAGTAAATTTCCTTTATCTATTAATTATTGTAATCTGTTTAAATTAAATTAGTTCTTTGAAAAATTATTTAGCTCTAAGAATTTCTCTTATTATTGGTGAACTTATTGTATTAATGGTTTCAAGGAATTTTTGACTATTGATTCCTTATATTTTTAATTATTTGTGTATTTTTATGATTTTTATTATGTTTATCCTAAATCAAACAATTGCAATGACTGAACTATAAAGAATAATAAACATAGCATAAATTCAAGATAATTAATATACTTTTTTTTTTACTTAATAGATAAATTGATCGTCTTCTAGGTATTTTTTTAGTAAAATGAAGTAAGATGATTGCTTAATTTAAATCACAAATGAGGTGAAAATATGAAGTAAGAAATGATTACATGAGTAAAAATAAAAACTTTTAATACATATATCCAACTCTTTTTTTTTTTACACGATTTTCAAATAAGCTGTCCACCAAATACTTTTTTACTCTAAGTTTTTGTTCTAGCATGAATCCTAAAAAAAACTCTTTCTAATACCGACAATGTAATCAGAAGACGTTCGGTTTATGCCCATACATGTGTGAGTGATTTGGTCTACTTCATGGCTTGTTTACTTTGTATTCTGGAATTACCGGGTATACCTGAATTGTATAATCACCCTTTTTCTATATTTCGTTGTACTTCAGCTCAAATACAGTATTTCGGTTTCGAGCCAAACAGGAAATCCATCACGTCATTGTTTCAACAATATACATTTGCTTAAATTTAAAAAAATTATTGTTTTAACATGTTATTAACTTAAAATATATACTTAAAATCCCAATTTCTGTCATGTATGATATTTATTCTACAAATTTCTATGCATTTTTTCATTCCGATAACTTAAATCGATGATGATGAAGTCAAAGATGAAGTTCAGCTATTAACGGCTTATTTAATTCAAGAGGGCTTGAAATTTGCTACAAATATAAAACATTTTCTTGCTCATGATCCTGACATACAGAGTGCATTAAAATTTCAATGTTATCTTACGTTTTGAGTAGTAGGATATCAAGACTTTTATAAACAACTTGAGGAAAAAAACGGCCGCTAATAACAGACTTTGTAACAACAAAAAAAACAACAGAGGCTGTTAATAACGAATGAAATTCTTCATTTGAATCAAAGTCGACAGTTGTGCTAGACATGTCTGACAAATTTTACTGATGATAGCATTTTTAATCCAATTCGTAACAAGCGCGTTCGTTTGTTATCAAGTAGCGATGAATAGATGTTTATTAGTAGTTTTATTCCTAATTTGAATTTTTATATGTTGTTTGTACCTATAGACTGAATTTTCACTATGTATGTTACTTTATGTAGCTATAGACTAATTTTAGTATTTTTGTAATAAAAATGAATTGCTTTTGTTTTATAAATATATAATATGGACTTCATTATTACTTTTTTGCATGATTTTTTTGGGGGAAATATTTAGCATTTTTTCATTTTATAGGATTTTTTAAAGTTGCGGAACATATCCCCAAATTTACCATATGTCGCATGTATTTTTTGCACGAATTTTTTTGCATGGTTTTCTAATCTACCGTGTAATATATATATATATATATATATATATAAATTTTACTCAGCATATAAACGTACAGATCTGTTAACATTAACTTAATTAATTTGAAAAAAGTAAATATAAAGAAAACATTTTGCAGTTCTCTCTCAATCAGAAGCTAATTCACTTTTAAAAATAAATAGATAATACTAGGAATATTTAAAAGATTATATTTGCAGTAATTAAAATATGTAACTGATGAAATGATTGTAGTAATATTAATATATTTTGAATTTTATAAATGACAAATACTTTTCCAGAGTTTTGTCAACAAGCAAAGAATAAGACATTTTTTTTCCAACAAAAATATTATTTTTCCAAATACCTTTTGTTCTAAATGGGGAAAAAAAGATTTGCACAAATTATTTTACAGTGTTCTCATAAAATTCTGGAATTCAAGGCTTAGGAAACAAATTTTTTGACGAGCTTTTAATCATAAAAAGATTAATGTTCTCTCAGCCAGTTCAATGAATTTTTATTCTATAAATAAGCATAATATATCATGTGGTCGTCTGAGAATGTTATAAAGAAAGTTATTTCATAAACTAGACATAGAATAAGTCTAGAGAGGGATCCGCCAACAAAAACAGCTTGATTATCATAAAAAAAGAGTATCTGTCGATTTCAAGGTTCTCGATTTTAGTAAATATTTGTTAACAGAAATATATACGAAAGTTTGGCAATGTAACCCCCCTTCTAGAAAAAGGGTTTTTAAATATTGTTTTTTTTATATACAATCAGGTTTTTCTAATGATTGTCATCTGGCTTTTTCCTTGAAGAGATATTTAAATAACACTCTTTTTCTTTCATCGACAAGAACTCTGTTGCATATTTTCAGTTTATCTGTTGACTGTGTTATGCGTCACATATATTCTTTTGTTCGGGATTACATCCCCAGGTACCTCAAAAGACAATACGCATAGCGAGGGTGATGCACGTTAAATCTGTCGAAGTCTTCCCATGGCGTGGTATGGATGTTTGGAGAGGGAGGTGCCAGCTCAGCTATCATCACTTGACTGGAACTCAAAATTAGGAGGTCCCTCGACTACAGCTCTAGTGTTCCTTCTGTGAATGATGTTAATAAACGATCATTCTATCAATAAATTTTGGATCACATTATATGGTCAAAAATTTGTTCAGCTGTACGAATATATAGTTTCTATATTTTTGTTTTTCAAAATCTTCATAATGAATATATATATATATATATATATATATATATATATATATATATATAATGGTATAAAAAATTACGGACGAAGTCGAAAAGTTAGCATATCAGCGGAACGAAGATACCAATCAGAATATTAACTAGGATGAAGTACGGAAGCACATGCGCAGATATGCAGCTAGAAGTAATGCGTGAATGTCGGAATGGGATAAAGCAGCTGGTGTAAACTCAGTATTTCTGGAAAGGAATTGCACAGTGTATTTTAATTTGAATCAAGTCGAGTTGCTGCCTCAATGTGATATGTTAAACAATCAATCTGTTAGACGACATCTGGATGATTTTACCCTAGGGGAATCATTGGAAAGAAAAGGAAAGTCGATGCGTGAAAAGTGGGGTTGCGGAGTTCGAGATTGCTTACAGTATAGTTTCATGACTTTGGGGAGAACTTCAAACAACAGGAACAGCTGTCCGATGGTTCAGCAGTGGTCGATCCAGGAGCAACCACTCCAGTTGCCCTTCAGGCCAAAAGGAACAGGCATCAGACAGCGGGACAAATCAAAATCATTAGATACATGGCACAGGCGATTGGATGGTCTATTTAAAGTTTTACCATGGCTTGGAAACTTCACAGTAGTGGCCTGTTTGCACGACGACCTGTATGGTGTGTACCTTTAATGTCTGCTCATCAGGGAATGCGTTTTCTATGGTGCCGGTCACACTGGTATCGAACATATTACAAAAGGGTCGAGTACTTTTTACGGATGAGAGCCAGTTTAATCTGAATAACATTTCTGGATGCACACACATTTGGAGAGAGCTGGGAAACCCGCTATAACCCCTCCAACATGATCGAAAGAGACCAATTTGGAGGTCATGGTGTTCTATTTTTGGAGGTATTATGCTTAATTGCAGTACCGATCTTCGCATCTTTGAAGGAAGTTCAGTAACCGAGGACCGCTATTGTAACGAGATTCTCCTTCCGCATGTGCGTCATTTTAGAGCCTCTATAGGTTGCAGTTTTTTTTCATGGACGACAATGCGTCAGTTCACCACACAGTGGCTATCGAAGAGCTGGTGTAAAGTGAGGATATTGGAAGCATGGATTAGCCGGCATTGTCTCCGGATCTAAATCCCATGAAGCATGTATGGGCCTTTCTAGGGAGACGCCTGGCAACACGTAACTTGTCACCAGTAACGATTTCGGAGAACAAGATGAATAGGTTGTAATGCTTCAACAACCCATTGACAACCTCGTACTCAGCTCAGCCAGATGATGTGAAATCAGTGGAGGTCATATAATTCTAATTTTTAAGATTTGATCCTTTTAATCAATTAAACAGTAAAATATAGTCCAAAACACCTACAACTGGGGATAAAAGAAAGGAAAGATATAAATGTATAAGAGCAGTTAATTTAATACTAAAATGAGGATATATCCGCACTGATATAGATGTATGGCATGCCTATGCATAATTTAGATTTGATGTTAGTTTAATCATCTTTTTCTCCATTAAGTGCTTTCCGGATTAATAAGCCAGCAAAACTTGAAATAAGGAACATATTACAAAAGGAAAAGAATAGTAGGAAAAGAATATGTACGAAAGTCGAGGATTACTTGTACTAGTGGATAAAATGAATACTCTCGAGTGTTATATGAGTTACCTTCACAGTCAAAAGACAAGTTGAACTCGTACCAGTTAAGAGATCATTAACTGTGTTTTGCACACATTTATGCATTAGTTAAAAATGTATATTCATATCTTAGTGTTAATATAACATCAGCAATAAAATTTTATTATAGTTAAATTAGTTTAATATGTAAATTCAAATGCAAACTCTAGCAAAATCTTTAAAAATGGAATCAAAATTAACATTTGTATTTATATCAAAATAAAATTATTGAAAACTTATTCTCACAAACCGTAAATTGATAGGAATCAGAAAAGGGACCAGTTAGAAAAGCTCTGGTGCTAGACTGTCGAGCAATAAATACCGACCACTTCAGTTTGAAAATGTTTCAATTTTTTGATATTATATAGGTACCGTCAAATGTCTCTAGCTTTGGTTTTGCTGCAACCCAAAGAGGAAGTCTCATTTTTAATACAGATGGATTAACAAAAATGTTTCATTTTGGTAGGAATAACCTTCTGTTTTATAAAAAAAAATTCTCATCATAAAAGTTTCTTTTTTATAGGTAGATTTCGGGAAATTGAAAATTCTTTATTTGACTGAAATGATATATGCTTTCAACCCTCCTTTTAGAAAAGACATTATAGAAGGAATGAAGACTGTAAGTATGTTCATTTTTCTCCTCATATTATCGGAAAATATTTACACATTACATCATTAAACTTTCCTGTTAGCAATTTTATTTTGTTATTTATGAATATCTTTTATATTCAACCAACTTTATATCACATTACTGTAATAAATATAAGTTGTTATAGCTAGATATTAGTTCAAATAAAAACAATCCGTAATTTTTAAATAAACACGGATACTGTACTTAAATACTACTGTACTTAAATGTACTTAAATACTAACTATTTAAGTACAATGTTCCGAAAAGGACTTTAATCTCGCTGTAAAATGAAATGCATTTGAAGCCTGATTAATCAGTTCCTCCAAATGGTTCAATTTAAAATCAATAAAGTTTGATGAGAATAAAACAGTAATTTTGCAGAGTTTTTTAAGTAGCTATATTTGTTATTACAGAAATGAGAGAATGTTGCACTGAGAAATTAGAAAGAACGAGATTTGAAATGTTCGGAAGGATTTGCTTTAGTGGTGTTGTAAAATAGTAAAGTCCAATATTTTACTTTTCGCATTAGATGAAGAAGAAGAGTTGTTTTGGGTCACTCATAAAATGTAGAAACAGTACTGATATCTCTTGAGCGAAAAGAAAGTTACGCAGTTTACGTATATAAATAATTTAAATTCAATTACTTTATTCATTTTTATTATAAAAATACAAGACAAGATAGCGACATTAAATTAGTTTGATGCTTAAGGAATTTTTTTAGAGATATTAATACTTCAGCATTTTTGCTAGTAAAGGTTCTCAGTAATTTACCAATATGCTGTTCTAAACATGGGCACGTGCCCATGATGAGACCAATGATGAGACATGAAGTATGATTGTAAAACGGGGGATATATTTTCTCAAAAAAAAAAATTCAACCACTGGCTATTAAAATTGAAGAAAACTTGCAATACATGTTACATTTCATGAAAGTATTTTTTTATACTGGGTTATATAAATCGTTGACTTTTCAGAGCATTCAAATTACACAGGTAGAATTATCTTAATCTAGAAGTCTGTATAAAAGGGAAGATTGAGCACTGGATGTGAATTTTTCATTCGGAAGTCACAATCGAAAAATTGGTTATTTATGTAAAGGTTATGTTATGCCTTGTGTAAGAAAGAGGAACACCTACCAGTTCGTGTTGGAATTCGAGAATCGTGGCCTACTGGGATTTTAATGTATCCTACTCTGATTTTGCTTCTCGCAATGGTTGAGATTCATCTACCGTCATGAGATTATGAAATCCACGAGTTTAGAAGGAGGCTTGTATAAAACACCACGCAGAATCTCAACGATCCCGGTCACTAAGTTCGAAAATGACAGACAAATTGAGCACTTTGAGTCAGATACTTTACACGATTTCAGGATGACAAATGTCCGTAAAGACTATATGACGACGTCTGCAGCACTACGGACTGTTAGCGCAGCGAATATCGTTGAAGTTTCTCTTGACACTTCTGCAGAGACAGGTGTGCCTTCAGTGGAGCGTTGTCGATCATGGACATAGGAGTGACGTCAAGTTACCTCTTCAGACAAATATCGGTTCTACTTGCGGCATCAGGAGAGACGTATCCTTTGCGGGAGACACCGAGATCTATTTTGAGCATTCATTCGTTATCGTCATAAGCGTCTAGGACCTGGAGTAATGATATGGCGGACCATTGAGTACATCTCCCAGTTACCTGTTGTTTCCATAGTCAATACTTTTGACAATTCATGTTTCATTTTCAAAGAGTTAAAGTTCGTGGCTATGTTCTACTCTCAGACCTTCTCGGAGCAACTTTTCGATAAAACTATGCATTACTACACCGTACCTGTTCTCTTCTTATCTTTTTCCATACAGATAGTATTTTTTTGATTCCCTGACCAGCATGTTTCTTACATTTGCCACATATCGAGAACATCTGATAATGTGTTTCAAGGACACCATCAAACTACCATTCTCCAACCGCTAATATTTATGAGCTGTGGCATAGAGTTGAAGCCTCGTAAAATGATGTACCTGTATCTAATTCCTCCAAGTTCAGTTTGACTCAATGAAAAGCCGATCATAACTGATAATTCTGCCAGAAGCGGTAGCTCAGAGTACTTAATTCTTCACGCTTTGTGCCTCAAACCACCTGCAAATTTAATCATGTTTTCCTGATATTATTTTGTATATGTGGAATTAATAATATTATACTATTTGCTTTTCTTCCTGGTGTATCAGAGTCCAGAAATATGTCTTCTAAAAATCCAGTGACGAGAAATGATTAGGGTTTTAGTGAAGTCTTGATTTAAGATTGTAACTATCTTTAGTCGTTCCATTTGAAAAATAAAGGATATGTTTACATCAGTTGAAAATGGATGCGCAAATATACCAAAAAAATTAGATATTTTGCTTAAAATTTTGAAACCTGTTTTCTAATTCCTACATCACATTGAAACGAAGGTTGTTTATATGTTATTGATTACAATACTGTCCTTACCTTTGTCTCAAAATATAAAATATTATTTACTTTCTTATGAGACTGCCATAATTTTTGTTTCCTTTTAAGCATTGTAGTTTGAAACATCGTATCGATCAGATAGTTTTCACCTTGATTATTGATGTTTAACTCGTTTAATGAGCAGTCAAATTTACAAAAAATTCTAAATTTTTATATCTATTTTCATGATTGAGTTCTGGCTCAATTTTTTTATTCTATAAACGACTTGATTTCATTTCGCAAATCATTATTTTTTTTTCAATTTTTTACCTTGATTTAACCCTTATATAATTTCAAAAAGTAAATAATGTCCCCTTAATAAGCATTTATAAATTAATGAATTTCCTAGAATTGGCAATGATGCAACCCCTTTATTCTTATCATAGGGAGGCCATTGTTAATAATTTAAGTGATCATGTATATTAGATAGTACCTTTTAATGTATTTTAAATTAAATTAAGACTTTTGTACGATTAATCATCAAGTTTATTCACTTCTAGATTGTGATAAACTATGTATACAAAGATGAAAAGGAGAGAAGAAATGATGAAAAAGAGAAATGAGAAAGAGGGTATTACAAATTTTCAAAACGATTGCACTCCAACCTTTTAGTGTCGGCTTAACGTATGTACTTCCAAAATTAAAATTATAGGGTATTCACCTATGGTAGTTATAAGCAAGCAGTATGGCTCAAATTTCTGACGTTAAAACCTAAATATGGCCATTGCATTATGCGAAAATGGCATATTGAATTCATTTTCATTTTGATGGAAACTTGTTGAATTTTCATTAGTGTCTTCTAGGAATCGAAGACAAATAAATCACTTTCTATCGATGTCTAACTTTGACGAGTTATCTCCAAGCCATAAGAGAATTTCTTCTACTCTATTAAAATTAGATTACGAAGTTTGAAAATTTCTTTACATTATGCACAAGATTATCTTATTTTAAAACTTTTGAGCTTAAGTGTTCTTGATAAAACTACGCAGTAATGCTGCATCTAATTTTCAGAGACATTCTTATTATGTTACAAATCATATATCTTACCTATTGTCACCAGCTTATCAGAAATAAATATATCAGATACCCTTGTAAGAAATCTATGAAATCGTCCTTTTCTTTTCAGGACAGATTATTTCTACCATAGTTTCCGTACATTGTTTAGTAAACACTTGTCACCAACAAATAATTTTTTTCATATTAGGTTAACAGCCAACCAGATATATTTACATTATATGTGTAAAGAAAATCCCTGTAACGTATTTCACCCTGATTTTTATGAATTTCTTATTTAGTTTTGTCGAGCAACTAAGGAAACCCAGTCATATAATATTCGTCATCAATGCATGAGCTATAAATAGCCATTTTTTGGTATTTAGTAACATTTATATCTTCATGTGTCATACCATTAAATGTCCAAAGCAGAAGCTGTTCACCCCAGCGGTATGTTTGATTAAATTTTTACAAAGGATTTTTCTTATTTTATCACTTTGCCTGTCTACAATCTGATGAAAGATTTGGAATCTATAGAATAATCACCCTCTTTTTATCAGGATAAATTATTTCCCTCACAGTCTCCGTACAGCAATTAGCAAGCTTGCTATCAACAAATAATACTTTTTATCTTGCTAAGAGGTTTACAACCAAATATATAGATTTTACAAGAGAATTTGACTTATCCTTTTAAAACTAAAGAGATGCGAGAATTTCTTCGGTATCAATTTGACTTTTAAAATTACACACTAAAAATCGGTCTCTGTTACTTTAAAAGGGAGACATACACTGAATATGAATGAAGAAAACAAGACCGTTAACCAACCCTTTATTAAACTGCTGTTTGTAGAAAATGCAACACCATGAAGGAATCATCAGAATCAAATGAAATTCGCAGCAAATGTCAATTATAGGATATTATGCAAATTAATAAAGTTTCAGAGCCATCGCGCGTGCGCGGCGCGCGCAGCGCCCTCTGAATTGATGCTGAAAGCGTATAAATAAAGTGCTGTAGCGGGACGTTGAAAAAAGTCTATGATTATTTGTTAGTGGCAAACGTTTAGTGAGACCTGAGTATGCCTCCACGACGGAAGAATAAGAAATTCAAGCAACTTACGGAGTTTGAACGAGGGAGGATAATCGGCCTTCGAGAAGGAGGATTTTCCTATCGCGCAATAGCAGCTCGTATGCAGCGGAACAGTTCCACAGTGATGCGAGTTTGGAAGCAGTGGACCGACGAGCACCGAACAACTCGAAAAACAGACACTGGACGACAGAAGGTGACGTCAGAGCGCGATGATCGACACCTGCTCCGCATGGCGGTGAATGATCGCACAGCTTCCTCCAGGCAGCTGGCAGCACGTTGGTCTACTGCTACAGGTGTACAATTGTCGGCTTCGTCAATTCGTCGTCGTCTGCTGCGCCGTGGATTGCGTGCAAGGGTGCCTTTATACAGGATTCCCCTCACGGCGAATCATCGACGGCTGCGTCGGCAGTGGGCTCTTGAGCACAGAGACAGGCGAGCTGATTGGCACCAAGTTGTCTTTTCAGATGAATCACGCTTCAATTTGTGGACCCATGATGGCCGTGTTCGTGTTAGACGTTATGCCGGTCAACGCTGCCTTCCTGAGTGTATTATTGAACGACATAGTGGTCGAACACCCGGAGTTATGGTCTGGGGTGCGATTTCGTATCATGGACGATCCAATTTGATACGAATTGAGGGTAATCTCAATAGCAACAGGTACGTCCGTGAAGTGCTACAGCCCGAAGTCGTTCCTTTCCTTCAAGGCATCCCTGGAGCTATCTTTCAGCAGGATAATGCACGCCCACATGTTGCGCGGACTGTTCGAGACTTCTGTTCAGCACAACGCATGCAACTTCTTCCTTGGCCTGCTTATTCACCGGATATGTCGCCTATTGAGCACGTGTGGGATATGGTTGGTCGGCGTCTCGCTCGTGATCCGCGTCCTGCAGTTTCCAAAGACGAACTTTGGTTGCGCATACAAGCGATATGGAATTCTCTTCCTCAAGCAGATATTCAACATCTGTTTGACTCCATGCCACGTCGTATAGCAGCACTTATTGCAGCGCATGGTGGCTGCACCAAATACTGATTTCGGACGCTTAATTTGTTTCTTTTGTTTTGAAAATTTCATCATTTATTTGTATCAGTACAAGTCGTTTCCGCATTAAATTTCATTTGATTCTGATGATTCTTTCATGGTGTTGCATTTTCTACAAACAGCAGTATATATCGAGAAATAACTATTTTTATGATCAGCAATTTTAAATAAATGCATAGTAGCATAAATACATTCTAACACACATAAAATCTCTTAATTTGGAGTGATTTTATAAATTTCTCATTGCAAATAAATGTATTAAATGAAAAAAAAGTGACTGATTGTTTTATTAACGTCACATTATGCACGATACTTAGAGGCAACTCGAGGAATATTGGCGACATACCTAGCAATTTGTATTACATTAAAATGTTCTTCAATTATAAATTAATAGCGTTCTAAAATTTATTTTGATTATCATAATAGTAATTTTAGGCTTAATTCCATAACATTTATAAATTTTGATTTTTCCAAGATTTTTATTTCATAGATTTCATGGGTGAATTTTGGTAACGCCTACTATACATATTTTTTGGTCTAAGAACAATAAGTTAAGAGTAAACTGTGTTTGGGTTTCTTGATGTTGGAATTTGGAGTGAGAATCAATTTTTTGAATATGTGGCTCAGTGGTTTGATGAAAATGATGCAGAATATTATAGAGAATTTTCACATAATTTTTTGAAAATCAATATTTTGATTTATCTACACAATATACCATTCCTTGTGAACCAACTAGCATCCAAATGGTTAGGAATGTACTTTCTAGGATTTCCAAGTGTTGTATTAATACTTTTGTTGTATAAAAATTCAAGCTCGAACAAAGAATCCATAACCATATAGCAAGTGTAGGTGAATTCCAACATTGATTTTCAAAGCATAGTTCAGTCCACTAATTTACATATTAAATTATATTGTATGATATAGAAAGTTTTATTTTATAAAAAAATAACAATTGTAATTATATGTTTATTTCAGTAGACAGTAAAAGTTATTGAAAGTTATTTCTCTTTTAGGCTGCCTCCTATTTCAGAACACATTACGGAGTGGAGGATAAAGAAGTCAAACTCCCTATCTTGTATGATATTGCCAGTTGTATTATCAGCGAATTAAACCGGTGTGTTCCAGATTTGACAGCTTCCATTCTAGGTGGTACAGGAAGGCCTTTGAGTGTGAAATGGGACTTAATCAAATCCTTGTTTGGAAAATCCGTCTTCTCCCTCAATCTTAATATCTGCATGAATTTTTCCCATTTTCCTCTGATTTACAGTCAAGGAAAAAACACTTATTATCATGAAATGATGCAAAAAGTATACCAATATTTTGACAATCTCCTAGATGAAAACACAGTGCTCTTATTGCCATCTTTCCCTACTACTGCCCCATACCATCATGAATTAATACTCAGTGCTATTCCAACTATTCCCTATAGTGGCTTATTTAACTTCCTCGGATTACCGGTAACCGAATGTCACTTCGGTTATGATAAAGAAGGACTGCCATTCGGATTCCAAATTATCGGACGTAAAAATAACGATAACCTTACAATAGCATGCGCTATAGAACTTGAAAAAGCGTTTGGTGGTTGGACATCGCCAGGAAAAGTATAAATTCTATACAGAACACTTAGTTTATTGACTAACAAATTTCGTCTACATGACGTATTTTTATTCGTTTTAAACATAATTTCACATATGACAGAACTTCGCCTTTGAATAAATATTCATCGAACATTAATTTTTGTTTTCAAATGGAAATGCTACTCCAAAAACCTACAGTTATACGTAGAGAATTCTTGTACCATTGTAGAATCTGTACCTAATTCCCAACAGGAGTTAGCATAACCTTTGAATCGGGTTCTACACAACATGTGGAAAGTTACAAGATAAACAACGTTTATCCCTGTAATGCATGCATTGTTCCTGTTGGCCATTCATGTTTTTTTCTTCGGAGAATGATTTGACGCATTTAATATTGTATGTGAGTGTTCCAATATATATTTAATTTTCAACTTAAAAGTTTTTTCGTCTATATTTATTTGAAAAATAATTACTATTTATAGTTATATTAAACTACAATTAATTTTATATGTCCTAAAATAAAGTTTATTTGTGTGCGTCTGTAATAAAAATCATTTTACACCTGCTCTCTTTTCAGTATTCTAAAGATATTGAAAAATTACTTTTTCAAAGTATAATTGTCACATATTCTCTAAAAATATGACTTTCTACATTTTTTGTTATTGAAAAACTATTTAAAATAAATTATTTTATTTTCAAATAACTTGTATAATCAATCATGTGTTCTTAAGTTACATGTCTTTTGTGTTTCATGGCTAACAAATGAAAATTCACTAAATATTATAACCAATTTAACATCAAATATATAGAGAAGAAATAACATAAATGTATGACAGACATGAAAGTAACTTGTCCAGAAAATTTATAAGGTACCACAATAAGAAATGACAAAAATTAATCGTAAGATGATTAAATATTATCATAAAATTAAAAGTTTTGCTTATATGTAATTAAAGACACCAAAAATTAATTAAAAAGTTGTTTTTAAATTATACAGATTCTTCCTTTGGTATATATTTTTCCATCATAAATGTAACTTCTAATCCGGTGTCTAGGGGTTTGGACCGTCATACAGACATTTTATTTCAAACAATTCAGGAAAAACACACAAATGGTATTATACAACTTTGATCATGCTCACCTTTCAGCTCACCTATTATTTCTTCTGAATTATCATGCACAATCATTGGTCATACGATTTTCTCAATGCATTCATTGGCTGCCATCTACACAGTTACAGTTAATTTAAACAACTAAAAATCTTTCAACTGTCCAGGGCTGATCTTAAGGCTTCTTTAATATTAATTATTTTCAAAATTTTCAAAAGAAACTTCTCAATTTAGAAAATATGCTGTGCATTGAAAAATGAAACGTAAACTGAAAGCGTCAATGACTTTAAAGCGTATACTGTAAAGCTAAATTTCTTATTAACAAAAAATAGCTCACAATGTATTCAGAGATAAACAAGTATAAAAATGAGCTAGATATATATGAATAGAAATATATACAAAATACATGAAAAACTCATAAGCTCTTAATGAACAAAATTCTTTGATTACGTTCCTTTCGATTTCTCATTTTAACACGTGTTTTGTTTTGCCTTTTTTCTTCAATAACACTGCAGATTAGGTTATTCTTTCTATTGATACTTTTTTAAGTTATTCATGAGCTTCTAGCTTCTCTGGAAACGACAGACAATTGCCGATTTACAGTTTAGTTAATTACATATATGTTTGACAGGAATCTCATCGATAGTCTCATTCGAAATCAGTTTTTTTGGTTTACATGTAGGGACCCTTTAATCTAGCTTAATGCTCTCTTGTGTGTCAAGGATGTAACCCAATTAGGCTTCATCGCCTAGATTTGATTCAGATGTTCTTTGCTTCATACTTTCAATCGTTAAGAATGTAACTGGTGAAACAGAATGAATCATGATATAAAATATTTTCTACGGTAACCGATAACTGTTTGCTCGATGGATCAACAATTTGATTACATGCATCGTTCAGTATGAAGTGTATTCCGCTTCTTGTGTCGATCCTTCTACATATGTTAAAAAGTAGAAAATTAATATTAAGAGCAATTCTGAATATTTCAAATTATTCTGCGTAAAGTTTTGCATAGAATATATTTAGCCACCAAAGGTACTTTTTTTAAAATAATTATTAAATTGTTCATTTAAATATTAAAATCAAAGCAAATAATAAAATATTGAAAGGGACAACAATACACTTTTTCAGACATTAAAATAAAGCAATTGAATATATTTTAAGCTAAATGTAATTAAAATTAAAGTGAATGATTAATTGTTGAATGGAATGCATTTAAAGCTAAATGTAATCATTACTGCTGTAAAAATGAAAATAAACAAGTTCAGTGCATTTCAAACTTTAATTTGAAAAGTAGTTAGAGACATCATTTGTCGTTGATGAAAACAATAGCCCTTATGGTGTGACTAATTATTTAGCATTATCTCTCTCATTACAAATCCCTTTTTCAAAATTCCGAAGCATGATTTTCTAATATGAAGACTTGGTGTCCTTTCATTTTTAATGATCTTATCTGATGGTTGATTACATTTGCTCACGATCATTTTATGGAAGAGTGAATTCATGTGACCGTTATCAGCTACAGTTGCAGTAAACTCAGCAAACAAAAATTTTAAATACATACAGACGTTTTAGATACATACAGACAATGTTATTAATACTGCAATCATGTACTTTGTAGCTTGAATCTATTACTATTATTGAAGTTTTACAGCTTGACGTTTTGAGAAAACTAACCTTATGGAATTCAAATGGGCTAAAAATTCCTTCAGATCTGACGTTGACGTTGGGTAATCCGCTCGAGTATCCTTCTATCTATTCATCATGTTTCAAAATTGCTATTTCATTGAATCACTTAAATGCTATATGAATGAAAATAAGCACTCTTATTCTTAGAAGATATACTTATATACTTTGTGAAATATATGGATAAAAAGTGTCCTTTCAAGTAACGTAGGATTATTAAATAATTTAAGAACAATATTACAAGTCGTCATGTACAATAATTAAATTAGATAAAAATAAATGTGCTAATAAGCGAATTGTATCAATAACTTTACATTTATTTATTTTTAAACATATTTTGAGTGATAATTTTAAATTTATATTCTCTTACATATTGCTGATGTTTCAAAAAAGCAATTCTCTCGTGAAGGAATTCCCACATGCAGTATTTTTTTAAATTTATTAATTTATAAAGACTTCCACTGCATTAATGACTAATCGTGGGAATCTCAACATCTTATTTTTAGTACTTTGCAACTTATTACATATAATTAGCAAATTATTTGTAAGACATAATCAAAGACATGAATCACTTTGTAATAATTGATTTTTTTTAAATATTTATCATTAATGTCTAAAGATTTTGCATAATTATGTGTATAATTTTCTAAATATTTTACATATGTATATGTCATCCCATAAAAATTAACTACGTGTGTTTGGAAAGCTCACGATAACAATAAAATAGCCATTTTGGCAATTAAATTTTATTTAAGCATTTCATTTAATATCTGTGTAGCTTCATAATATATAAAACGCGCACACACATATATATATATAGTTCAACACATCATGTTAGAAGCACAACTTACGCTTCAAATAGTTATACATATTTAATTAAGAAATAAGCAAAAATTTACTTAAAGACAGATAATAAAATGGCAACAGTCATTGTTCATTTTGTTAGCTCGAAAGAAAGAAAGAAAAAATAGAAGGATGTAGGCCCAAGAAACGAAATATTTAAGTGTAATGAATCTATTAATGAGGTCCAGGGACGAAATGCATGACTAAGGAGTGGAAGCCCATCAATACCTCCCCTCCCTCCCCCAAGAAGATTAAAATACCTAAATGTGCTAGGAAAATCCTTCTGACGGTTTTTTAAGATTGCTGTTGAGCAATCTTAACAGACTACCTAAAGAAGAATCAAACCTCAACTGGTGCTTCTTACTACTCATTACTGAACAAATTGCGTTATGCTTTGATCAAGAAAAAAAGGGACATGTCTAGAAGCGTTCGTCTTCTTATCGAACAACGCACCTGTTCATTTAGAAGTGCAGTTGCGGAATCAAATCGATGTGGTTTTGAAATTTTTCTATTAATTTACCAAAAATAAAAATATTACTGTTAAAAATAAAAATATGCATCGTGTGTGTGTGTAAAATTTGACAACATAAATAACATAATTCAAGAGGTGGAACAATGATTTTCCGTGCAATCACCTGAGTTCAACACTGACGGGTTACAAAAGGTCAAGAAACTTTGGGAGAAATATATAACTCTGGATAGGGAAATGTAGAGAAGTTTTATGTTTTACAAATAGGAATTATGTTTCTATCTCGATTATTTTAATAATAATCGAAATTTTATTATGTTTCTCTCAAAAAAGTGAAGAGTGATCTCTACGGGTTGAACAGGTTGCGATGAATGTGACGTAAGCCAAGAGAAATGTGGTAACTGCATCTGAGCCATTGAAGTGCATAGATCTCGTACAGTAGGAAATCAAGTTTAAGATTTGCATCGAGACTGAAAATACAGCGAACCATAGAGCAGCACTGTGCGTTAATTTTTGCGTTAAGCTGAACGCATTTGCTTCGGAAACTTTCCATATGATCAGTGAAACTTACAAGGACAGGCTCAAGCCCAGATCATGCATTTTTGATGTCCCAAAAAAATTCAATGATGGCAGGGAAGATGTCGAAGACGAATAGACGCTAGACATCCGATATCTATCAGAACCAAAGAACATGTGACCAAACTTTCCAGACCTTTTGAACTATGATCGCAGATTACGTATTTGTGCAGTGGCAGAAGACTTAAATTTAATGAAATCCATTGTATATTCAATTATTACCAATAAATTACAAATTCAAAATGTGTACGCAAGGTTTAAGACGAGGATTTTGTCAGAAGAGCAGAAGGAGCCCCTTGTACTATGAAGACTTTGAAAATTTGTCGTAAATTATTGAAACATTTGCATACAGATCTAAGTCTTTCGGGAACAGTAATAAACAGTGATCAATTATTAAATTATTGCACACATATTTTCAATAAATGCCTTTCTGTGACTTCAGTCTCAATATTTATTGAACACAACCTGCATATATATATATATATATATATATATATATATATGATGAAGAAATATAAATAAATTCAAAAAAAGTAAAAAAAATAAAAGTTAAAAATATGTACATAACACCAAAATATTAAACTTAAAACAACAAAATTGATTTAGGAAATAAAACTTTAAGAAACCGTAAGAAAAAAAAAATATACTAATAATATTGAGTACACAACAAACTAATAAGATATAGAATTCCAGTAAAATCTATACCTACAAAGAAAAATGATAAAAGAATTAGTAAAAAGCTAAAAATATGAACGCTAATATTCATTGAGTAGTTCATTAAACTTCAAAATAATGTGATAGCCAGTAAAAGTAAAGAGAGAAATAGAAAAAAATGTTACATACATATTGGAAAAATGTAAGATAACAGAATACAGCATAACACTTTTGTAACAGTTATGTTACTCGGGTTTTTTCTAGAATTTACGGAATCTAGAATTTAGAATTATTATTGTTATTATTATTATTATTGCACTGCTCTCCCATATATATATATACTCTCTATAATGTGTGTGTGCATGTGTGTGTGTGTGTGTGTGTGTGTGTGTGTGTAAACTTACACTAAGGTGTATATTAGGTACATTTATTTAGAAAAACGTTATGTATGTTTAGCACAAAAAGGTACTCAATTATAGTTAGTTTAAATATGTTCTCTCTCTCTTTAACTATATTATCCTAAAGTGTTGATAAATAACTGTAAAAATACTACCTTTTAATGTGTTTAAAAGATTACATAGTGATCTTTAATTACACTCCCAAACTAATACATTCGAAAATGTGTTGTATTTGTGATGAAACCAGCATTTTTTTGCAGATTATTGATTTTTTTTATAGAATTTATGTTTTACTCCTCATTTCCTTTCACACAGAAGTCCATAGGACTAAATAAACTGAGAATCTCTGCATCTTACACCATGCTTTTTAAATTGTGTTTTAAAGATATTGAATTCAAAAAACTAATCAGTAAAACAGTTTATCCATCTACATAAGGGGACCGTGTGACTAGAGTTATCCATTTTAAATATTGTCACGTAAATACTGAAGCAGGTTGAATTGAACACACAGTAAATATAGTGATTTATTAGCAGACTAAGAACAGCCACATTTTGGCTGAGAACTTTCTCTCTCATAACACTAGGGTTTATATATGAGTGTTACATGACAATATTCCCGAACACAGTTCTGGGAACATAAAGAGTATTTTGGAAGGTTAATTATAATACATATAAAGGTTATTTATAATACATATAAAACAATTAAACAAAACTTTAACTTGAATATTTAATGTTGCCAGTACTTAGTTTTGAAATCGGGAAGTCTCGCTCCGTAATGAGCGTCTTAACTCTGCGCCATCGGTGCTTGGAATCTTGTAGCAATATTTATGGAAAATTAAAAGGATTTCAAAAAAATATGTTCACATGTAAAATTTGCTTATCTTTTTATGTAAAGTTAATTGCTTATTTTGTCAATATTTAAAGATACACTAAATTTAATTACACCATGAGTTTTAGCTTTATGTTTACTGCAACTTTTTTATAAAATAAACATTTTAATTATTTGCAAATACTTTGTGAGGTCTAAATTACTTTTTTACTTTAAAAAAGCTCAAAACTTCTCAATTAGAATATTATGCTGCCAAATAAAGTTTATAATTTACTTCATAGAATTGAATGAGATTTATTATCTAATTCAAATGTGAATCTTAATGAGTATTTATATTATGAAGATTAAAATACCCCACTGTTTAAAAAATAACTGGAAATAGAGTGAGATATTCTAGTTCTTGTTTCTCGGAAGAACCTTCTAAAATAAAGGATTGTTCTTATCTAAGATAATGGATCCATAATTTTAAAAAAATATTTTACCTAATCAGGACTAAAATTAATTTCAATAGAGTAAACTCATAAATTAACTCGAAAATTAAAAACTGCTTGCAAATAAACTTTTTCATCTGAAGTAAAGAATTGCAGCTCATGCATTTTACGAAACACTAGAAATATGTATGCTAATTTTAGAACAGTAGTCCAAATAGTCCTAAATCCCCTATGAATTAATTTGATATAGAAATTTTACTTGTATACTTCTTTTCTAAAATACATTTGTTATTAGTAGAATATAACGTAAATATACATTTTTTAACTTTTTAAGCTTGTAACGTTAATTTAAAATTTAATTTTATTAATTACTATATTTTCACCCTTAGCAGAATATATGACTAACTTTTATTTATTATTTTACTGTACTTTTAACTCTTTAGGAATATGTATGAATTATATTACAATATATATTTCAGTTACTCATTACAGAACATTTGGTAATGTTTCGCAGTGTGTGCTCATAAAATGCATACAAAAAATTCTCGATTCAGTAAAATAAAAATTTTTCAAAGCTAAAAACATAAAATTTATCCTCGACGTAAATATATTTTAAAACCGAAATTCATTAAAGTAAGGAAGAAATGTTATTCTTTGACATCATAAGAGAAAATAAGCCACAGTTACAGGTCATCTACAAAAAGAAAATAATTTTAAATTATTATCTTCTTAAAACAAATAACTTATAGAATTGATGACAGCAATTATGAATAACTCTCGCTATTCTAAATAGCTTCTTTAGAAAAAAATGATAAAAATTCACATTTAAATCATCTTAATAATTTTGTAAATTTAAATATGCCCCGAGTGTTATTCTAAATTTTAGGAATACCTTTCCAGATAAGCATAACCAAGAGTTGGAAGCCATAAAATTTCTAGAATATCTTTTCCACATTATAATTACTGATATATTTTTCATAAATATAAAAATATTAGAAAACTTACCTCGTTTGCACTTAAGTAAATCATCAGTAAAATCTATTGCAAATTATTAAAAACAAATTTTATCTTCAGTATTTTTAGTATTCAGTATAATTCACAATTCTATAAAAACTTCTTACAAATTATTTTTAAGAAATTGTGTTTATTAAAACGAGTAATTTCTCATAAGTCTTATATAATTAATTATTTGTAATATTTACTATGCATAGGACAAGTATTTATACTTTGCAGACTTCTCATAATAATAATAATAATAATAGCATATAACTTTATTATTAGAAATTAAACCGTAACAAAAATTTAAGTAAGTAAACTCTAAACTTCACAAAGTTATGAAATGTGTAGTAACTACATCCATATAAATAATTAATTTGCTCACAATTATCAACTTTATATCACAATTACTATTAAAAATTGAAATATCACCCCATCTTCAAAAGATCAACACAGAATTTCAAAGAGCGTTTTGAAAGTGTTTGAATTTATGTACTGAACAAACATAGCTATTTCCGATTTTACATAAAGCTATTATTTACTCAAACTCATTTCATTTTCATTCCTTAACAAAGAAGAAAGCAATTAATATATTTTCGTTGAAGGATCGCTTGCTGGTTTACCTTGCACGCGTTTTCTTAGTTGTGCAAGAATAAACAGACACTTCAGAATATGTAAATTACATGTTACGTCTACAGGGCGAAAAATGTTTCTGATTTCTTCATGGACATTTTATTTTATTCGGCATTGACAATGATTTTATTACGTGATATTAGTGAGCAGAAAGATTTCATTGCCAAAGTTGGCTATATATATATAAATGGATATTTCTGCAGGAACTTTAAAAGAATGAATGCCGTTACAGGATGATGTGGATTAAAGATAATGATTTATAGATGAATAAAGAGGATCACTTTTCTTTTGCTCAGATAAGTGCGTTATTTTTAGTAATCCTGTCTTATTTTTTTTAAATTTTTGAAGTTTCTCTTAGTTTTGTTACATTTGATAAAAAGCGCTCGGTTTTAACAATTTATTTTTTTAACTTTTGGATCGCTTACCATGAAAATTTGTATAAAATCTTGATCACGACTTGCAGAAAAATTAAGTTATTTCCCCCAAAAAATAAAATTAAATCGTTTTGATAAGTTGACCTTTTCCCACGCTTGTAATTTTAATTTTTTCGATATGTGAGTTTCGGAATGTCTCTATAATTTGAATTTTTGTTTATGGTTTCAGAAATTACAAAGATTTCAATGAAATTATTCTTCAATTGTCAACAAGTATATTACATATATAGTTCATATATAATTTCTATTACTATAAAATAGTTATTAATTAGTATAATTAATTAACATTGATTTTTATAACTGTGTGCCATAAAATAACTTTATAGTGAAAATAGTGACAAGTAAGAATGGGAAAATTATAATAATTAGAATTAAAAAAAAAAATCTACATTTCTTTCGCACAAGAGAGATGTAAATCTCAGTTAAGTCTTTCACTCTTTTTTTATGTTTTACTTCACATGTTTTGCAGCCACATAACTATTGGTGATTACTTTTAGCATTTATTTATCGAATTTTTTTATTAAAATAAAACCTTTTATTCTTGTTAAAAGAAGCATCTTTAATTGACTGAAAACGTAGAAATTACATTCAAAACTTAATTTTTTTTTATGAGTGTCATATTGGTAATGTCTTTTTTATACTCTGAAACTTTCTATTGTGAATGCATTAGTTACAAATATATCTGATATTAAAATCATAAGCAAAAGCTTTAATTCCGTGAGTTAAAAACTGAAACATTTTCTTGCACTAATTTAAAAAATATTTATATTATTAAAGCTTCTTAGAACGTAGTAAAACATTTAACTTCGAAAAAGTTGTAAGTTTGGTTTTAACGTAAATACTCAAAATTTAATATATCACTTAAGATTCAAATCCTTACTATAACTAAAATTCATATTTATCATTGTCATATCTGCAAATTGAAATAATTGTACATTTACGCTCCCAATTGTGAGTAAAGTATTCACAAATAATTCTACATTTTGACTAATTTTTTAAAACATGTCTACATAGAACTCCTATGACTTTTAGGCAAAAAGCAGGTGACTTGGATCGAATGATTAAATTATTTAATTATCTTATGATCAACTCCTTTGAGTTTAAATCCACCAGAATACAATACGCTTATATAAATTTCTGCCTCCTTGATATTACCGGAAATTTCATAATTTCAATTGTTAAGGCTATTAGATTTTAAAGCAATGTTATCTTAACTTCTTACGGGTTTTTCAGAAAGTATTTACCTTGCTTTTAGACTAAGGCTAATAGAAAGGGGTAGAGAAATATCTCTATAGGTGGAATAGGTGGTAGGTGATGTGAGATAATCTAGAAGAATAGTGTAAGTTGACTACAAGTTGTTGAAGTATCCCCTAAAGTTATAGTGTATTTAACGCTTGTGTAGAGAATGAAAATGCAGCTACCATCGAGCAGCATTGTGCTTTTAAAGTTTTTATTAAACTAAACAAATTCACAAAGAAGATTTTTGACATATTCTGGGGGTTTATAAAGACAAAGTCATGTCCAGAATCCATGTTGCTGAGTAGCACAAGAAAAATTCAAAGATCCAGGGAAGACTTAAAAAACGAATAATGCCTAGACATCCGACATTGACTCAAACCAATAAGCAAGTAACCAAAATTCGAGATCTTTTTAAGTGTAATTGTCGATTTAGTGTTCATGTGATAGCATAGGAGTATAAATGTGGATTGGGATGGTCACAATTGAATACACATAGTGGATTTCGTTATATGTTAAGGATACAAAAGCATGAGAGAAATTGTGGAATACTATGCCAAAGATTTTTTGTCCTGGTGATATATATCTTTCATGTTATTTGTAGTGCTTAGATATTTTTTATGCTTAATATTATGATATTTTAGTCATTCTATAGAACTATAAAAGTATTTTTGTTTGTTTGTTAAAAAGGTCTTTTTCCTCTTATTTGAAGGCAAACAGGATTTGCGATATATTTTTGCATTTTCAGGTACCATTTAAAAGAAAACAATTACGCAACATGGTTCCAAATTCTTATTCTTCTTTAAAGTGAACTTATACATAAAGTGAACCAAAAAATTTTTTCTCTAAGTAATATATCTAAATTTGAAGAAATAATCATTTGTATGAAAAAAGAAATTTAAATTTTAAAAATTACAAAGTTCTATAATTTTTTCAAAGAAGGTATACAATAATATCATTAAAAAAGTTGATTCACCCTTTTTTATGCATTGTTTTATGTATGAAGAGTAAAGTATTTTGTATATTTATTGACTATCATTTTTAAAAATGGTGCTTGAATGAAATTATATCTGAAAATTCCTGTCCATATTCAACTCAAAGAGAATGAAAAACCTTTTGACTGAAAAAATACATTTATAATTCAGTAAAATGATCAAAATATCATCATTAGGTGCACAGAAAAAGCCTAAGCTCTACGAATAATTTCAAAACATAAACATCACAAAAAAAAGTCTCAAATTCGGTATTTCATTTCCCCCGCAATCTTAAAACTCTTAGACATAACGAAATTTATAAAATTCAATAGTGACCAAACATTTGTAAACGTGGGAGATGTGAAATTAAGTTTCTTTAAGTTTATATCAAATGAACGGAAGGACCACCGTAAGATGTTTTGTTTTGTGGTGTGTGTGTGTGTGTGTGTGT